>WURT03000015.1:1610777-1623946 GCA_009936505.3 Holothuria glaberrima
CACCTTCTCACTATGGTGGATCTATATACCAAGTATGAAATCTATCCAAGCTTCTTACCTTGAGATATTGTGTTAACGAATTTTCCACTATTTGACCCCAAGTGACCCCAGATGACCTTTGACCTCCACCAAAAACACCAGGTGTCATCACTTTACCATGACATGTCCACACACCAAATATGAAATCTATCCAAACTTCTTAACTTGAGATATTGGGTTTTAACAAGGTTTTCAGTTTTTGACCCCTGGTGACCCCAGATGACATTTGACCTCCACCAAAAACTACACGTATCATCTTCTTACAATAACGCATCCATACACCAAATATGAAATCTATCCAAGTTTCCTACCTTGAGATATCGTGTTAACAAGGTTTTTAGTGTTTGCCCCCTGGTGACCCCCAGGTGACCTTTCACCGCCACCAAAAACGACAGGGCACACCTTCTCACTACGGCAGATCTATATGCTTTGTCCAACTTTCCCTTGTTGAGTTACAGCGTACCGAAGCAAGTGTCACAGACACACACACACATACACGCCAACCTGACTACATAGGTTCCTTTGCTAAAGCAAGGAACCAAAAAACATTTACAATCTTGCTACCCACCATTCTGCCTGTGTCCCCATTCTCCTTCCCTTTGCTCCTTTTTCTTTTCAATTGGTTAGAAACTGGGCCGTAAAACCTCATCTAACTAACCTTTGCCCATCGCCCTCATGTACTGTAAAGTACCAGCTACTGTAAGAACAGTTTAATGGTATGCAACAGGTAATTATTATTGTAATACAGGTGCAATTAATATGAAAACAGCTCAATCAACCTGCACATCTAACAAGAACCATTGAAGGGCAGATGCAGTCAAACAATTTGAATATTACCTGCCCTGGTATCCACATGATACTTATAGATGATCATGTGAATTTTTTTGTCATTGGATTGTACAATTGGTTAAAAACTTCTACTTGGTTGACCTTGAGTATGCTATATATACATGTATGTTCTGAAACATTATGAAGGATATTTGTCAGGCAAATAAGAGGATATTTCCAAGATTTAGCCAATATTTCAAACTAAGGATAGGGCAACTATGTACATTCCCTTTAACATATATAACCTATTTTAAGACATATCACAGGCAGCCCTATTATGGACTGGATGTATAAGAGTAATTTTGTTCATAAAACCCTCAATGAATTACCGTTCTTACTTCCATCATATAAACCATATTTTTAATATGAAGGCCTTCAAAACAAACAAACGACATGAACAAACCAGTTCCAAGAAACTACCACTGACAAGATTGATATAAAGTACTACGGTTAAGCAAATCAAGTTGACAAGCTTGGTGTAACCCACAACCATGCACGGTAAACATGAATTGTTAATAAGCTTTTTGCCTTGAAAAAAAGGTCTATAAGTGATAATGAAGACAGTCGATCAAGTCATAGTTGAATGTCAACTGATCTCCTGTTGTTTTCTAGGCCAAATGATGCTTAACCTGGATATATTCTACAGTAATTAGAATTTGTACATGCTGGTAAGATTTCAAGGGATGGATGAGATTGCCATCATGTGTCGCACACAAAACTGTTACCTTCCGCTACCATCATGTGGTATTCTCAGCAAAGCCAGAAGTGCATGGTTCCCAGGAAAACCACAGCACATGTATGAAGCACTTTAAGGGGCTATGGCATCCCCCAAACATATTCTGGAATAGTCCTATCGTTCTTTATACAATTGCAGACTGCACTTTGGCATTCATTCAAACAATACAGTAGCTCCACTCATCGTTGGTCAATGCATGATGACTTTTACAGTCAGTTATGTTCCAATTACACTCCCACACAGTTGTGTGTCAATACGGCCTAGAGTAACTGAAACTCAGTACAGGCTACTGTGGATTTGTCTGGAGGTATACTTGACTGGTGTTTTGTTGAAGCTAGATGAGGGGCTAGAAGTATAAACTTGGGAGAATTTTAACTATCTGGGATTAGATTATAAAGCCTTTAGGGGCTCTGTGTAAACTGTCAGCCTGTCACTGGTTATTGGGAAGAACGGGAAGGCTTATTGGTGAATGTTTTACATAAGTACAGTAGACCCCCTCAAGCAGGTTTATAAAAAACACTTAGTAAACAGCTGGCACACCATTATTCTGAAAATGGTCCTAACACTAGGCTAGCAGCCTAACACAAAATTTTGAATTGAACTTGCTAAATGTAAATTTTATCATGCAAAACTGACACTGGAAATCATCTCCTTACTTCCTCCAGCTTATTACACATTCATTTTTGGTACTATAAAATTTCCATAACACTGACTGCAACATCCAAACATATTGCAACCAGGGTGCTTTTACTGCACACTAGCCATGAATCTGATCCTGTGATCTTATCAAGAGATTTTATCGCTGGCAAGCCATAACATGCTTTAATCCTGGTGCATCTACACCTGTGTGAGTGTCTATGATCCTTCTTCAAGTAGCTCACAACAATGTGGTCTCTGTAACCAAACATTTCTTGTCTAGTACAAGAGAGAAAGACAGTGCTGGTAACCAGTAGGTTTAAGAGATATAAGGTTCACTAGAATGAAGGTTTATCTTAACTCTAAACCTTAGTCTAACCCCAACTATTATCCAAACCAAAACTGTAATCCTAAACCTTATTTTGTCCCTTTCTCAAATTTTAAGTAGCTCTATAAACCCAAATTTTCAAAAAATTTTGGGACACTGCAAACTACGCATGTACATGTAACATTCTTTCAGCAAATCGTTGCCTTTACCATGGCTTCTGTTTGCTGACCTCAACCTCCTCCTTCAATATCAGGGAGTTTGGCCCACCTGCCAGGCAAATTCTGGTGTTATCCTTGCTCTTTTGTACTAAAACTGTTACTGCATTTATAAGTTGCATTGCTCAGTTTCAAAAGTGAAGCTTCTTAAAGTGCTAGAATGTCACTTGGTTTGTACTTCAATCAGGGTTCATAAATTTTCCACAAGAAACTCAAGCACTTCTAGCACTTTAAAATTTTATCTTTCCTCAAGCATGCTTTCAAAGCATTTCAAATAATGTATTAAATCGGTTTTACTTTCACAAATTGGAGAAGATGATATTGGAAAGAAAACAAAAATGTTAAGATAAATATACATTCCTATTCCACAAGTGAAAAGTTAGGTATGTTTCCATTGTCATGAATATTCATATGGAAAAACAAAACTCAGGCACTTTCCAAAGCCTTGCACATGAACTATTCCAAAACAAGCCTTTAAAGCTTTTCAAGGCTGTTTACCAGCAAATCCATGCACAATACACATTGTCCAATAAAATCTAGCAATTAACATTAATTTGTCTTTACAGGAACAGAACAGCTAACTGAAAGTGTATTCCAGATCTCTTTAATAACATCCTCATTGTGCTAGACTTAATAACCCTCCTCTCACTTTATGATGACATCACAGGGTCAAACCTGTTCATGACTACCCCGTCCCAACAAGAACAGGCAAATGAATGCCATGTATCCAAGGCTGGTACAATGTTTACTAAATAGGCCCTAGTATATTTGGCAAACTTTCACATAATACCTGCATCATAACAACATTAATAATCACTTTACAACAGAAGAAACATAAAACTGCTCATTTATATCAGGGTACAGTGTGTTTGATACCTTCTTTAGAAATATTATAAAGAATAAATCTAAAAATAAATTCCCCATCTGGTCTTCTCCAGATCTATTCTCTTTCCTGAAATAAATAAATTACCTCGGGGCCTTATTCAAGAGCAGCACTTTCCATGAAAGATAAACATTTCATCATATTGATTCTACTAAATCAACATACAATATGGGAACACATACTGCAGTCCAAGTACTTGCATGAAGGCCTCCTCAAGACGAACTACTGTATATTACTCACTCTCTCTATCTCCTTCACTCACTTGTCTTGGCCTTTAAAAACTGCACAAAGAGTTATGTTTCGAACAAAACCAGAGTTAGGAAACAACAAAATTTTGTGTCAGGACGGCTTTTGATGAAACTCGATTAGGCAAACACCTAGAGAGAGCATGTGCGTGGACAGCTGTGCATTCACTCTCATATAGTTGGTTATTTGTTTGTCTTCATTCTCATTAAAATGAACCCAACTGCCAGCCATTTCGCTGTGTAAACAAAGCGAAACACACAACAAGCCAAGAGTAAACAAATAGGCCTGCCTGCAAATTTTCATATCAGAGCGTGATGGATCCAATTTCCTCTCACAGGGCTTTTTTTTTTTTCTTTTCTTTTCTCTTTTCTCTCTACTGCTTTTACTGTTCTGAAGAAAGAAAATAGCCAGAATGCAATCTGTCTATGGAAGGAGAACCCTGAAATTATTTGTTTGGAAGGAGCTGGCAGCGTAAAGCAAACAACAGGCTCTGTGTTGCTGACTAATAGACAAACAGCGGAATGCAAGCGGCCTGTTTACTTATGTATTATAATAGACCCAGAGTATGGATGGAGTAACCTAGTCACTGGTACACTATTCTGCTGCTGACAGAAATGAGGGAGAAGCTGAGCTGGAGAAATCAACTGGCTTGGAAGACAGACATCACAAAATGTCATCAATTCAATGTTAGCATCAAATATAGAGCTACTCCGGTACTGACTTGATCAAGTCTGCAATCAACTGAGCTTACAACTATTAAAGAAACCTTGGAGTATTTTCAAGTTATTCCCACAGTGAAAGAAAGGGTTAGGGTGGGTTTTTTTACTGTTGAGGTACTAGGTGGTGTGCAGGAAAGGATTCCTTCTAAATTACTTCATACTGATATTGTTGCCATAGAAACAACTTCTGAATTCTGCAAGATGAGTATAAAAATAACATTCTCTCCCTGTTTACAGATCATGATGTGTACAATTACTGCCTTGATCTTTTCTACAACATCGGTCTAAGCTTGAACCTTTCCATTTTTTTTATTCCAACAGTGTATTTCTGACCACCTATATAGCACAGGCCTGTAAACATGGAAAAAGTAATTAAAGGGGAAATGCAGTCAGCCCAAAATGTATTAGTGTAGTAGACTATCCTATTTCATGAATGGCTCTTGAGAATCATGTGACTCACTCAATTGTGAATTTTATGAGGAACAACTGCTTGGTTTACCTTGAACATGCAATATTCATGTCCTAAAGTATCATGAAAGATATTTGAAAGAGAAATATGAGGAAATTTGTGACATTAATCAATTGTTTAAAATAAGTCTGGGGCGACTGCTTTTGCCTTTTAAGCAAACAGATAGCTCATTCAACACATCACATCTTTTGTTGTTCATGAATCCGCAGTTTTCAATGACATTTTCTTGTTACATTTTGGAAAATCTCTGTACCGTTTAATGGTTTAAACATAGGCGTAGGAAAAGGGGGGGCAGAGGGGGTGACCACCCCTCCACTCGGTAGGGGGCAAAAGCCTTGTTCCCCCCCCCCACATTTGATGACACGCTGTCAAACATGGCATTGAATATGATGAAATTACTTCAAAGTTTGTCAAAACTTGCACCATTTTGCATCTATGGCACTGTAAATAGTCAAAAATTTTCGAAAGGGGAGGGCGACACCCCCTCCCTTAAGACCCCTCCCCCAGGACATTGGTCACTAACATACACTTCTGCCCCCCACTTTCAAACAGCTTCCTACGCTTATAGGTATAAATTGTGTTAATTACATTTACAATCTGAAGACAACTCAAGCTCTTCAAATGGCAAATGTGTCAGTCACTCAGTCTCTTCATTGTTGTAATTAAGAAATAAATCTACTGAAGCAAGGTTGCATGGGATCAGAGGCTAATCCATACTAAGATTGCAAATTTGAAATCAAACATAATTCTTCAGTCTACTAGGCTGATTCTGCAGTATTCAATTGTAATTTCAATTGTTCACAGATCTTTATCTCATATTTAATTAATAAAGCAGGCAAAGATATCATAATAAGATCACACTTTTGTTTAGCTGTGGATTACAAAAGATCTAAAGTTCTAAACATTTTGTCAGTCTTGCCACCAGTGTTTCCTTTAGACAGCAAGATCATGTGATTCCTACACTTTTCTCAACAATCCTGCAAGTTTTTAAATTACCTATGGGGATTTTCTGCAACTGTTGGGAGAAATAGTTGACCTTTTCATGCTGTAACTTATTGATATCCCCCCTGGGAACCCAAATTCCCCCAATATTTTGGACTGGTGGAAATACCCCTCCCCTCCCCCCCCCCCGAAATTCTCAGACCTAGTGCCAACCCAACACTGTCCACAAAACTTACTGTAGTCAGACATATCAAATTTGTATGCAGTCATCCTAACCTGACTGTTTTAAAGAGGGATTTGCATCACCCCAAGTATGACTTTTACTTAGGGTAAGCCAAAGTCTCAGTTGGTGACAACTCTTTGATTGGCATCAGAGTTACAAGATTCAAAAGATGCAGAGCAGCTCATATTACTGTACACAGCATGTACAGAGTGTTTGACTATACATTAGGATCTTATATACTCACCAGAATATACTGTAGCCTTAAGCAGTACACTATATTTGTGTCTGCCCAAGGAGAAGCTAAAGACAGTTATGGGCGGAGCTAGAACTAACTTAGTTGGGAGAATTGGATCTGTCTGGGATGAGAATATTTCCCCTTTAACAATTCAGTTCAATCTACTCAGCTATCACAACTCCTCTTTACTGTTTAGCAATTGATTGATTTCATGACACAAACATTGCAGAACATCATAGATAAACCAAGAAGCCATCTTGTCAATTCCTGAATAATTTGTTAAAAGAATAATTTAATATATTAAGAAATTAAACTAAGCATTCAGTTGAAACTTAATTTCATTCAATTGCTATGTTTAGTTCTTGAGATGCTACCTACTGAAGTTACCAAAGTTACTAGAAAAGTGAAGATGGAGCAAGCCGGTGCGACATAATGGATTCACATTGGTGACCAATGTTTTCCATTAAAATTACCTTTCATTTGACATGGCAAAAGTCTGATGCATTCATACAGTGAATATATTCTGGGTGCTGAAACAGCATAAACTTAACAAACTAGCTACCTTATCCAATCCAAGATCTAAACACCAGGTTGAAAAATTTAATAAATGTAAACCATTAGTCATTAGTATGAACCTGCTTGCTTCAAGTTCACAGTCCACTGTTAGTAAGATTAGTAAGAAAAAATAAGCATTGATATCTCTAGAACCAAGCACTGTATTTCAGTGGGAAGTTGGCAAAAAACCTTTAAGTGGGGTCCTCTTTAATAAGCTATCAAAATTCTGGACTATTCTTTGAACAACAATATTGTCATGGAAGCCAGTCCATCTATCATCCAGGCTGCTCTAGCATTAAGATATTACAGAGACTATACTGTACATACTTGCCCTTTAATCTAGCCCAGGTGATAAAAACCTTCAAACTTTAATCAAGACCTAAAACATGCCCTTTAACTCATTTGTTCATCTACTTCTGATGGCCTTCAGGTAAACAACAACTAACTGTGAAGTTATTTATTTTCTAAGGGCAACAATACTCATACCGTCTAGTTGACTGGTAAAGTATTTTGTTCTAGAATTAGAAAGACTACTAAAACTCAAAACCTTTTTGAAAACTCATTAGTTTATTCTTCAAAGTTTGCTCCAAGTATAAATATTTATCAGTTTCATGAAATTGTTTTCTAGGAGGCCATGACACAATGAAGACTGGCAGGGTTCACTGCAGTAGTATGAAAGTTCACTACAATGAAGGGTTCACTAGACCAACAATCCTAACTATAACTATACTATAATCCCTCAAGACTGGATGTTCATGTAACCAATAGTAGCAATTGCAAAAAACCTATCATGGTCGGCAGGATTTACACCATGGTGCCTGTAAAAAGGCATCAAGGCAATAGTTGCTGTCTGTACCCCACCCATCCCCACGCACACACTTAGACTTTTTGCTCTGTGCTTTTTGAGGCTTATGTCAGGCCCTGATCTAGACCTAACTAAATCATTGTTTGTTTATTCTTCAAAACTTGCTTCATGTGTTAAAATTCAATAGTTTCATGAATTTACCTTCTTAATACTGCCAAGACAGAAAAAAGTAAACTGACTCACTGCACAATTCATTAAGTCAAATTATATACTTCTGTTTCAATCACTTGTTTTCTAAAAACTCATAGAATGGTTTGATTTCTCAGATTATTCTTATACAAAAGGAGCATCATCAATTTTTTTCCAAGTTTGCTTCCTCCCAAAAATATCCCAACATATAACTCACCACTCCATTATTTTGTAAATTAATGAAGAGTACACTGTTTTATCTGTTTGCTTGTATGGCCTCAATTCATTTAATGCATCCATGTTCAAAGGTGTATAATATGTAATTTAATGAGGATAGTGTATACTGCATACAAGTAATACAACAGAACATTTTGGAGCAAATCATCAGTTGTAACATTTTCACAATTTTAACAACAGGTTGACATCAAGTATGAGGAGTTAAACCATAGCCTACAGATTATGAGATTGCTGTTCATGATGTGCATAATACATTGCACCTATTGTGTTAGACAAGCACAAAAAACCCCACTACCTCAAAAGGACAATGGGGTATGTACATTATGTTTAACCACTTTTGCCAGAAACAGCATTTGATTAGCCCCAGCAAGTGTGTTAACTGATTAATTTGACCAGCTTCTCAGTTTCTTATCATACAAGCATACGCACAGAGCCAGTGTGCAAGTCTACGAGCATCATGTTCTGTAATTCTAACCTGTGAAGGTCATCTGCAATAATGTACCTGTGAGCTAAAACATAATTTGAACAGATTCCATCTTTACAGAAAACAAAGGGTACCTTTAATTACACAAAAATATTGGTGTATGAAATAATGAATTTTACAAAGCACATTACAGCTGCATCATGCTAATCCACACCACAAAAAAGAAAAATGCCACACATCACAAAACAGTCCTAGGTCCACCCCTTCCCCTACCAATCTACCCAACGTGGGCAAAAGGGAAAAATTTCTACCAAACCTTGCAAAGTACATTTTCTAAATCAACAAAGCTCAACTGAGGTAATATTCTTGTATTTTGTTACATCAAAATTTGGAAACAAGTCAGTCATTTCTACTTTTTTAAACTGTAACTGGCTAATGTGCATTTAACAATTGTCTGACACAATGCACTCCACCAAAGCAATATTAGGAAGGGCTAGGGCAATGACTTAAAAAACTAAATGAAACACCTTTTAGTATACATGTACTACCAGCATACCTATGAATAGAGGTCATTCTACTGATGCTTCTGATGCATTTAATTTCCTTTCATGTAATAAAATTAATCATATATATTCCACGGTGTAAACACAGTGACATGGCTAAATACATTTTCCCAAATGTAACACAGCAGCTTGGTTTATCTCATCAAGTAAATGAACGTAAACAACATATCGACATGGATACATGTCTATATTAAAGCAGGGTGTCTATGGTAGGGAGAACATGATTTTAATAACGAATTGTCATGGTATATACGTACACAAAAATTCTTGCACCTTATAAAGAACACAATTAAACAGAATGACAGACAAAATATTAATATCGGTTTCAAAAATTACTTTAGGAAGAATCCACAGACTAAACAAAAACTTCACTTAGTCCTGCCGATGACACAAAGATTTTGCGACACTAGGTACATGGATTACGGATAGAATAACTAGATCAATGCACACATGTATATGCTAATTGTTTACCTTTCTTGCAGGATTTTATCAGTATACTTTACACTCAATCATCCTTAGAAACAAATGTTCAGTGTGGCATGAAGTTACTTTTTCATGAATATTCATAATATTTCTATGCATCATACTGTACATTATGTGCAGACAACTTTCTTAGGAGCAATTAATGTTTGGGAGTGCTGCATTGTAAGTGCCTAACAGGATGTAATATTCCTTAAAAGTTCATACTTTGCAACTACAATTAACCCTTTAACACATGGAATATTCCATTTACAAACAGCCTTCAAGCATCAAACTATGAAATTATGTACGGCCAATGATTTCATTAAATTAATTGTTAAAATCTGAAGAGGGTGACACTATCAGCCCTATGCCAACTATGCTGATGCCAGGGCCCAGGTATCCCTTTCCTTATCTTAGCATACCCTGTGCCTAAAGTTAGGCCTTCAGTACTTCCTGCCTAAACATGGCTTTGGCAAATGAGTAACATTAATACCGAATATAGTCTTTACTAGTCTTCAGTCTTTTTCACTTTAGGCCTACATTACCAGTTACACTTAAAAGGTCTCGCATTTATGAATGCACAGGCTAATAGGCAACTTCTCTCAGTAACATGCACAAAAGGCTACGTTTCATCAAATCCAAAAATCCCGGAAAACAGTTACAGTATGCTTGAAATGGAATATTCCAGAATTTTGAAAGTTGAAAATGGATTTTTGTGATTTGTGAAGCAGAAAATCAGTGGCCATGTTTATGTATCAATTCTACTGAAAAGTATGTTTTGTTTCCACATCTTTTCCTGTTGGTCATTAATGATACAGTACCTTACCCCAAATGTAGCCAAATGATATAACATACTGTACATTCGGACTGCACAGTACAACCACGTCTCTTTTAAAAGACAAAAAGAGGCGGACTGAAATGAAACCAAACACAAACAAGATGTTAAAGGAGAAATATTTTGTCCATCTTCCACTACAGAAATTCTTAAACAAATTTACCAAGATGCACCAGTACAGCAATGTACAGTAATGAAATAACTGCCCATTTGAGCCAATTAATGTTAGCTGTTCATTGTTTTATTTTCAAATTTTCAGAGATCTATTCTTTCAAAATACAGCACAAAGGTGAATCTTTCTCACTTTACCTCAATTCAGACCAGGAGTGACTATTAAACAATTTAGCTTCCTCATAACAATAACCTCTTCAGCAATGGCATAATAAAAGGAGCCTAAACACTTATTGGTAATAATCAGTTACACTATCCACTATTTAGCAACTGCACAGCTACAGACTGTAAGAATATAACCGGCCATTATATTTCAGCCTTTTAATTTCCTAATTAACATCTAAAGATAAGTCTATTCTTTAATAAAGCACGAGGATGAATCTTTGTCACTTTAACACAATCCAAACCAGAAGTGTCTGACAATAAACCTTGCAGCAGAAACCCTACAACAACAACAACATAATCGAAAGAGCTTCAAAACTCTTCGGCAGTAAAACAATTGCAATTTAAAGTACAAAATAAACAAGATAAATTAACTTTTGGTAGCATTACAAGTGATATTTGAAAGTCCTTAGTACTGAGCAATCAACACACAAACTGATGTACAGTACAATAATTGCTGAGCTATTGTTTTTGAAGTGTGAAAGGACTTCATGTTAAATTTGTTCACTAGAACACTACAAAGAAATAGATAAAACGTGCAGTGTTGTAATCGACCATTGCCAACAATTTACCGTACATTGTTTGACAAAATCTTCAATCTAACAAAAGAATTGCCTACATTTACAGTCAAATCAAACTTTCTTTTGCTTACCTTTCTGTCAGATAGGACGACAAAGGTGAAATCAGCAAAATATATCAATAATACCTACTGTCACAACAGGAGAAATGTTTACTGCAGCAAATTAAGGACAAACAAGTGTTCGTATCAATAATCTGCCATCCATTGTTGTTAACTACAGCACCGCAATCTGTAAACAGTTTTGCATGTTTTCACGACAGCAGGTACTGACAAAGTTCTCTAAATGAAAGTTCTAATAGAAGGGGAAATATCATCAGTGGGAAAGTTGTTGGTTCTGCACCACCCTTTGTAGTACACAAGTTTCCTTTTGAAAGTTTTCAAGAAATGTCCAGGGTACTGTCCAGGACTGATGGAGTGCTGCAACTCTTTTCCTGGGTCCATAACAAGGGTCCAAATTTTAACATTGGTGCAGACCACTGTCCTACTCCCCAAATTGGTTCAGAATTTCCCACCTCCCAAAGATGGACAAATCTCTTTAAATAAGGACAACAAAATATACTGTACTTTTACATTCCAAGTTGTTGTAGTGAACACTTTTGTACCTTTCATAAACAAGAGTTGATGATTAGTGTTGTTGCAAGTTCATCATGATGGGAACCATGTAAGGCTGGAAAAAGGTTTATATACCCTGGGAAGCAAGGGAAAGAACTACCTCTAATTTCTCTACTCTGTTATCTGAAATTAGTGCCAGTCAGAAATAGCACTCTCTGGGCTTAGTAGTCAGTTGGTTTTCAGTAATTTCTGCATTCTGATCAGGCCCAACCAGCAGCAGCAGCAGATCACTGAATGTGACATACCCATTACACAAGGGAATGCTTCTTGAAAGAATAGAAGTTTCTTGTTGGCAAGGGTGGTAATCCTGACAATCCTACCAAAATGTGTGGGTGGGATATGTTAAGTACAGTATATCCCTTCCCCCAGTAAATCTGGAAGAGGGCATTGTTTGTTTTTCACATTTTGTGTATGCTTGATGTGTTCTGAGATTCTATGCGCTTCACATTCTGTAGGGATGGTTTGGTCTTCTGTTGCAGTTTGTATACACTTTGCAAAATAGAGAACCCTAACCAAATGATAGCATACAAAGTTTCTGCCAAAGTTGGGAATGGGGAAATTCA
This sequence comes from Holothuria glaberrima, assembly GCA_009936505.3. NCBI lineage: Eukaryota > Metazoa > Echinodermata > Holothuroidea > Aspidochirotida > Holothuriidae > Holothuria > Holothuria glaberrima. The sequence continues at coordinate 1,623,435 of WURT03000015.1, forward strand.
TCCTCAGTCACATATATTTAGTTGTTCTCTTCTGTTTGTTCCATGGTACATATCCCACATCTCTTCGGCAGACGATGGATATACACTAAAATACAAGCTAACTCCGACAGGGGGTAGTCCTTCCCAACAGTTGGACCAGTTTTTTCCTCGTTGACTTATACAAATCCTTCTCTCCATCCAACTGTTCAAATTTTTCATGGGGATTAAACATGGTACATCAATCAAGTGTTCATATTATGCCATATATCTTATGTTTACCTGTAGCTAGACAAGATACTGAAGGGGACAGATAGCTTAGGAGTTATTTTTGAGGGGAGAAAGATACCAAAATGGTAATTTTTATTTTTTATGGGGAGGGGAAATATTTCTAGGGGTCACGGCATCCCCTGGCCCCTTAGCTATAAGCTAGCCTCTTAATATGTGATAGTTTTCTTTACATTCTTCCAATCCCCACCTTTCGGTCGTTTTGCTTGCCCAAAACCAACCTGAAACCGCAAAACCAAGAAAGGTTC
>WURT03000015.1:1627495-1643322 GCA_009936505.3 Holothuria glaberrima
CTAGCCAGGGGCTAGTTCAACCCATACAAGGGCTAGTAGTGACAGTTTATAAATGCCCCATGCCATGGGCTAGTGCAAAATGCTCTATACAGTAGCTGTGTAGTTGTACTGTAGCCTATGCCTTTGGAGTCTGGAGGCTAGTGCACACCTTTGGGCAAGATTTGAAAAATGTCTGTCAAGTGCCCCATGGACTAGGAGTAAAGTTTCAGAAATTCTGAGCCCTGTTTATGACAGAACCAGTTTTACAATTCACTTAAAAATTTTGGAGTGATCAATTTATTTTTGACTGTAGGTAGTAGATTGTCACTTAAGGAGAATTGTCCTCCATACAAAACATCCAAGGAAGTAGCATGGAAAAAGACACTGGAGATCTAGAATTTCTCCAGAGACAAATTATGAGCTTACTCCCTTGAGGCAAAGGACCATCCCCAAGAATACAAAAAAGCATCCTGCAACTTTGTTGTCTGAATATCACAAAAACATTCTTGCAATCAGTGAATTCAGATGTAATGTGTGTCAATGAACCGCTGTAACATGTATTTGCAGAACTGGTTTTCAAGTTAACAAGTGGAATTGGAGTAATCTTATCAATTATTACATACGACCACTTGACACTATTTCACTGTGAATGAGAAAATTGGAGAGCGTCTGATGGTTTCGTACAAAAGCGTCTCTGAAATTTGCTCACAGCAGCTTCTGTTAATACATGTATCCCCAAAAAGGCATTATTAGAAACAAATTTCTGAAGGGGATTGACAAAGCTACTGAGAAAAATTGATCTATTATCATTCAATGAAAGCTTGCTTGAATTCCTGCTGAAATTATAATTCTGTTTCAAACAGCATGTGTCATACATACTGCATCATTTAAATAGTGTACATATACACTTCTTTCCCAAATCACATGGAAGTCTTATAAGTCTGTCATCCATGGTAGTCTGTCCAAATCTTTCGATGGTACCTAGGGAATTAATAAAAATTTCTCATAAAACATAAAAAATCATGTCTCCTTTGGGCCCACTGTTCACAAAATCAGCCAATCAGCTAACAGAGTGGGAAAGTTTGGTTTATCCTTTGAGTAAGCAAAATGCAACCTTGAATATAAAAATCTACTTTTCAATGAAAAGTTGTTTGTTTCTATGCATGGCGGAGGTTGGCGAAGAAACTGAAACCTAATTATCTGAAGAATTATGCTTTTGTTTACAAACTTCTCCTAATGGTCGTTTTGTGATGGATGAAACTGTTGGAGTTGTTTGAAATATCATTCAGATACAATATGGCCACATTAAAGCACGTTTTATTGGCTTTATGCCCATTGACAATCTTGAGTGTAGGTATTAATATGCTCTTTCACTAATTTTAGTTTTGAACATCAAATAGACCCTCAAAAATTAAAACAACAAATTCTGCAAAGCACTTAATGTCATTGAAAAACACCACTATAGTAAACCATTGAATTAATTTGCCTTTATATCCAGAAAGTTTTATTACTAGGACATTCACTCATTGCTGAGTCACATGATGTGATGTTAATATTGGACTGACAGTTCATCTTAACTTTCTCATCAGTTTAAATTCAGGTGAAAGTCATAAACAATTTTTATCTCCTAATGAAAGCTTTCAGAAGTATTTAAATTCCCTAGGGATTCTCTTCATTATTGTAAAATACACACCAAATGAGAGGAAATAACGAAATTTATAATAACTTCGACAACAGTTGAATAAGTGTCAGATGTAAGGTACATAATTCTTTTTTATCAGTGTTATGACAAAACTTATATTAATTGATACTGATATACTGTAGGCTTTTATTTGGTATTGAAACAAAGATTTTCAAACTCCCAATGAAAAGTTGGACACGGCCAATAAAAGTGCATAGTAACAGAACTGTGCGCACAGGTAATGCTTTCCTCTTGACAACCAGAGAAACTGATAAGCAAAAATGTCAGCTGTCTAGAATCACGCTTTAATTTCACTTAAAGGATAAATCTGACAACTACAGGATGCAATGATATGTTGATCTTTCACAACAGAAACAATTAAATCACAACATTTCACTTTCATGAGTTAGTAAATTTGAAAGTCACCAAAGTTAAGAGGAAAGATCAAAAGAGAAAGTTGTGGGAAAATTCGATCAGCGATGTTAATCAAATTCTTGTCAAAGTATCTGAGATCATCTTGAAGCTAAATTTAGTAGCTTTCCTCTGGTTTGTTGCTCGAGCCCTGTTTCTCTCTTGAAACAGTGTGTGGTAATTTAGCTTTATGCTAAATGTGAAAATGAGAAAAATCACTACAAATTGTGAGTGCACAATGTTTCTTTCAAATATACACTATTTTAGCAAATACAGTGTGAAGCCAAAGTTTATACAAAATATACAGTACATGTAGCTAAGCCATATGATAGTTGTAAACCTTTGTTTCTGATAAATTTTTTAAGAGCCTGCTCAGTTGGCTGTATGATATTAAAGGAATGCAGGTGGTTTGTGAAGCCAGCAATGAGGGAAGAAAACTAGTTCTGCTCAGTTGGGTCTTCTACTACTGTACTGTATGGCATGTATTATTAAAGAGAAAAATAATAATGTGTTAAAAATGCATCAACACTGTATAGACAAAAAAAAATTCATCATTATAAATCCATCAGTCTCAAAAATAAACTTCCAACATCTTTGCTTCCCAAACAAGAATGCATTACAAGAATTTCAGAACATTGCATCATTTAAAATTTTGAAAGTTTGGGTGTACAAATAATTCATGGGCTAAAAGGCATTTTTTGAGACCCTTTTCTTTAAAAATAAAGCTAGACACCTACCTTTCTTTAAATTACCTATTATTCTGTACCTGTTCATCACAGTTTTAAAGGATATAATTTCTGTAAAATTACAATTATTTCCCTTTTGAGTTAACTTTTCTAGTTGATACTCATGTTAACCTCTTTGATATAATATATACAGTATGTAAATTACCACTGGATATTCTAGTACAACACATACCAGGGAGTTTTACTAGGAAACATACTGAACATGCACATTCTAGTATTGTTTCAATTAGCATGCAAATCATAACTATTTTTAGAAGATTATCTGTACATGATTTATAGGTGGCAGAACTGACAAAACCTCAACAGTAGTTCTTTGAACACACTTCTTGGGGATGTACTGTGCTGTAATACAACAGCAAACAAGTGTACACCCACGTACTGTATGGATTTAACAAATGTGATCCAAAAACTCACAACTGGGTTACCATACAGTATTTTAATCTGAGTAACATCTTCATTTCATTATTCCTGGTAATTATAGGCCTACTTTACATATATAACTGTAGAAAACTAATGAAGCACAACAGAATAAAACATCAATGGACAACAAAATTCAAATCCCAGCCATCCAGGATACCTCAGTAATAAACATGACTAAACCAAACATTTGAGCACTGACATTTCAGTAACTTTTGATACCATACTTCTTTTGTAAAGAAGTTCACCATACTATGTTAGCCTTTTGTAATATAAAATCAATAATTTAATTAAAGAATATTTAAGAAAATGATCATTAAAGTTCAAACTTTTTTACTTATGGTGATCAATACATGTTAAGTAATTATCTTATCAAGGAAAATTAAACTGCCCTGCAAAGGAGCTGCTCTGACTATTAAAACTACAATTTTATCCTAAACTTTTCCCTCATAATGAAGATATTGTTCTACTAACCACCTGTACAATTAATGTTCAGACTATAACATGGTCAATGTTCCATTGTAGGCAGCAAAGACAAAACACATTCATGACGTGGATCTATCGTACAATACATTAAAATGTCAAGTTGTCAAGTCCAGGAAGTGTCATATTTTTTATGCTCTTATGAAACTAAATGATCACATGACCAAATGCAAAATTGACTGATAGCAGTGTTGTGTTTGATGGAATAATGGCTACTACTGGCACAGTAAACTGTCAACCAGCCATCTATACATAATTTACATTGTTATGTTCTTTATGAACATAGCTGTCAATGTGTTGGACTCTATTGATAAGTGAACACCTACATTTCATCTGCTAAGCTAATGTACATATATATGTATTTCTGGCAGGCAACAGAGACTGCCCCCAAATTTTGCTTTTATATTCCCCCAACTTTTCCACTGCTGATTTTCATAAAGTGTCACCTACATGATGGTTCTATGGACAGGTGCAAAAAACAGTTATCTGGGGCACTCCTAACCAGAAATTTGGAAGGAAAGTGAAAGGCAACTACTGCAGGTTTATTTTTTTTTTTAACATGAAAGCATTGTGAAAAAATTGACTTGTTTCCTGGAAAATAAATTTTTTCCAGCCCTTTATCCATGCATGAGCCCTTACAATCATACTGTACCCTCTACCCCTTCATATAACAATGCAGCTAAAAGGCCTGTAAGTTTGGAAATATTTAAAATTATATATCCCTGATGGGAGAAATGTGCACACATGCAAAATAAAATTTCACAGATAAGCAAAACCGAAATCAAGTTACATATTTTCTGCAAATGAAGTTCTTGGACTATAACAGGATATTTGAATGTAAGTAAAGGCTGCAATATACAATTGTTAGTGCAACAAGTAGTTTATAAGAAATCCTTTTAACTAAAAATATTTATTTATACACCATTTTCAGTTTTGTTATGAGGCAAATAAAAGGATAAATTTCCGGATAGGCATAAACTCAATTACTAGAACATCATAAAAAAATTCATAAGCAAGTGTCTAACCTGACAACACAATGTACAGAAGGCTAAAGACAAGAGTGGACAAATGTCTATTCAAAATATGAAAACACACACAGGCACTTTACTTTTCCCGCCAAAACAATGAAAAAGATGACAACTCAAAGCTAATAATTACACTCATTCCCACCATCTCATATCCATGATTCTATCACAAATAGTTCTAAAATGGGCAAAATCAGTGATAACCTTACAATCACTTTATTTATGCTGCTTGATACCTTATCAACAAACATTTAGCATTTTAGTGTACAATACTGCTGTAACATCACCAAAGCTATACAGACACAGTGTTCTCATAAGGCAGCAGGACTGCAGTATAACCCCACTTTCTTGCCAGTGAGTTCCACAAGTTTTAAAACCATGTGTGGGAAAAAGGTGACTTTTTATTTTGCAACTTACCAAGATCCCACTTTGAACAAAGTCTCCCCTGAAAATGTTGGGAGGAGTCAACCCACCCATCTCCCTTCCCCCCCCCCCCACACACATCACTCATCCAAATTTTAAGACCCAGGACCAACACTGGGTCTTGCAACACATTTTGAGAAGAGAGTATAATTTGTTGACTGCTTTATCAATATTTAAATTTCAAACATGATACTAACTGGCAACATATAAAGTTCAAATTTTTAACCCCCAAAAAACTTGAACAACAAACCTTTTATCAGGTACTTTTTCTCTTACTCACAAGAATTTTCTTCATTCAGATTTGCCTAGTGGCTAACATCCTCTTCTGACCAGATCATAAGTCACCAACAGCACTGTTTTTTTGTTTTTTTCCAGATAAGGATGGCTTACATTAGTTTTCTACTGTATGTTTGTTAAAAGGACGTAAGGACAATACCATTACAGCCACAATAATGAAGAAAACAATCCATCAGCCTATTCATTTCATCAAACTGAATTTATATCATTGATGGTTTAACTCCCAATTTCTAGGCAAGTAAAGGTACTGTATACGCTAAAACAGACAGTAATGTGGCCAAGATTATCAACATTCTGAGAACAAAGGCAAAATCACAGAGGTATAACACTAATGATGACTGCTACCTTTTATACAAGAACTGATGATGCTTAGTGTACATGGTACCTGGACAAATGTCACACATATGACCTATGACCCCCAAACTAAGGCAAGGTGGTACTGTGTGATGACAAGTACTTAACTTCAAACTAAGAAAAAAAAAGGTAGGAAAAAGGGAGGAAAAAGGGAAATCATCTAGATACTTAAAAACTTATAAAAAGTAGACTGATGTCATTCTAACAGTCCTTGAAAGTGAACTTCTTCCATCCCCTTTCTATAAAAAAAATTCACATGTATACGTATATTCCAGGGGCAACTAAAAGGTATAAATTTGTGTGATCAGTTGTTTGAGACTTTCTTTTCATGGCAGGGAATGTCACAGCTAAAACTGTCCAATCTTGTTGTAAACAGTAGTCATGAATTGAAAATAATGAAGGGATTCATAGTCTTTGGTCACAAATTATGCTGCTGTCTGCATAGTTTACCCCCCCCCCTCCCCACCCCCAAATTCTACCTTGCATGCACACATTTTTTATATTTAGAAGTACAGTATATAAGTTTACTTGATCTTTTGGCATCTTTTGAAGACAAATTTATATGAACACCTATTCATAAACTCATTACAGGTATATTACTCTCTGACATAAAACTGACAGTAAATTTACAAACAGCCATTCCACACATGTAAGCTACAGTACCTGCCGATCAAAACATCCCATTTTCCATAAAATACACTAATCAATAGAAGAAATACATTCACTAGTCTCATCATTACTGGGAAACCATTCAATGAAATGTAGTATACAGTACCTGTACAGACATCTCACATACTTTTAATGGTTGTGCAATGATGCAATCCAGGTATATATTTAAAAGCTTCTGCTCTGTACTTTTATATATACATGTTTAATCCCAACGCCTAATGCCTACACTTTGATGTTTTGAGAGTTAATCGGAAAAAGTACTAAGTGCTTGGAAGGTCATGATGAAAGGCCATTGAATAATCCTATTGTTATAAAAAGATTCAAATAAACTTACCATGTTTCATCATCTCTGGTCAGTGGATAAAGAACCTACTATGTTGCACCTGCCACATTATGCAGAATGAGCTACAGTATATATATACTGGAGATACTGAAAGATAAACAATTACTGTAGTTCTCTCTGTACATGTACCTAAAATAATATTTAAACTAAAGTGGGTCTTGAGGAGGGGATGACACTTTTGGAGAAACTAGATATGAAAATATAATAGGGCACTGTCATTCCCTCAGTGTTAGGGAACTGTTTATCATGAATCGCAATCACTGTATTCTGGTATGCAGGCTAGTCAAACTGGTACGTAAATTATAGGCTAAGTGTTTTGTGTACAGTTTTGGAGAATTTGTACATTTGATTGACTCAGTTTTTGATACTGATATTATGATACTTTTTATCTAAAGAAATCAATTATAACTGAAACAGATAAGTAACATTTGAACTCCTCATTTTTGTTCTCTGAAATGTCCGAACATGTTATCTTCATCGGCCGAGGTAAAACAGAGCACATACTTTACTGTACCTGATCCTTTCCTGTTACTCCCCTTCACAGGTCCCTGCCCTTGACATAATGCCCTTACTTGGGATCTTTGTCACATATAAGGCACATTTACTCAGCACAACTGATGCTTGTACCTGCCCTTGATAGCAAGAATACACAACTGCTTTGTGCTGCAGTTTTGTGCAAATTTCTGAGTTCTCCAAACAGTCATGCTGTCAATATGCACCCTGCCTGGCCTTATTGGTGCTATAAGTAGAGATAAGATTGAAATGAAAGTAAACTTACTGGGTAAATGATGGATTTATTTCAAGCTGAATTTGAGATTGTCTCATCAAACAGTTCCCATTTCTTAACAACTTTGACTAAACTAGTTTGCTAATGAGCTTAGACATGGCTGAAAGTAGAAGAAAATCTTGCCTAGCAAAGAAAAAGTATGCTAGTCCATCCAACTTGAGGTGACGGTCTGTTTACCTTCCCTTTTAGGAAAAATCCAGAATCAGATTTTATCTTCTTCCATGAATTAAATAATACTGCATTTATGTCAAGAGATGAAAGTGCACTCAAACTTTCCAAGAGGGTAAATGGTTGGGTGGAGAAGGATAGGGTGGGTGGGAGAGTGGTGGGAGATGGAATGGGTGGGGTTCTACAATTCCACAGTTATATAGTTGCAATGTTGTCCACATTTATGCACGATACTATGTAATGCCCAGCAGAACATCAAAGAGACAGTTTCATTGCAGTAGCCTAAAACTACCTTTTGCAATTACAGTAGGTATAAAGTACACCAAACCCTACACGGTGAAATTTTAAAAATATTCATCACATTTCTAAATGACCTACATTGATACCAAACAAGCTGCTTAATAAGAGTGTACATGAGGCTGACACAAAGGTGTAGCTAACAATTGCTATCAAAGTCATACAATCTACACCTATTAAGTCAATGCAATTTAAACAACAATTGACTAACTGAGTCTCATTGAAAACAAGAAACATTTTCATAAGATCCTTAAAATCTATGGTTACAGGTTACAGAACAGTTTGTGAAGCTTCATGAGTCTTACTTTATAACAGCTCCATGCTTTCAGTGAAAAAAGTAATGCATTACTTTACAACAAAGCATCAGAAATGAAGCGTGTTACCCCTTAATGCCACTTGGGTTACAGTTTTCATCAAGAACAGATGACTTTGTAAACAACTTGAATCAATACTTTCATTAAATTCTGCTTAACTAAATAGGAAGACTCATTAAACATGCTTCAAGTTGAGACAACTTGGCAGATCTACTTAAATCCAAACTAGTTGATTCTAGGTCCTCAACAGGTTTGAGTGGATTCACTCCCATAAAAGCACTGAATATTGTGTTCAAAGATTAGGAAACATACTTGATAAACTAGCCAAAATCATTCATGCTACACAGCTTTTTAAGTGAGACTTCAATGTGAAAGAAGAAACTTTCACAAAATGCTCATTCTAGACCTGTATGAAGTCTCACCCTCAACTCTACAGAATCCTGTCAAATCTTTGATGTGAATTACATTAGATGTGCAAAGTGTTTAAAAAACTTTGTTTGCTAGTTACTACCATAAACGTGGATGGAAATCAACAGTAATGTGGGAAGCTTCTTGCCTAGAAATTTTAGTACTTAGTGGGAAATTAAACTAGTTTTGCACATGAAAACATTTAAACATTGTGGGGAATTTAACTTAAATTTGCCAAATAATAAACACTCCTTCAAGCACTGACAGTGACCATATATTACTAGAACTGCACTATGCAACTAATCCAGGGTTCCATTGGGTTTAAAAACCCTACATAGTTGAGGGTCTTAGTCCCTACACTTATTCAAAAAATTACATTTTAAAAGTGGGCAGGCATGAGTGTCACTGCCCTAAGTTATACAGTATATACTTGAAATTGCTGAGCGCTTCATACTTTCTAGTAGGTACCTTGTTAAAGTTTTTAGAATCAAAATACCCCCAATTTGTAACCTTTTTATAGTTATCAAATTTGCAAACATAATCAATTTCATACATGGGGAAAAATTGCATCCTAATTGTCCATATCACTAGCTCTTTCCATCAATCTTTACTCCCAGTTGGCTTTCATATGGTGTTCCAGTTTACAAACCAATTCCTACTTAAACATTCTTACCACAAAAAAAAAAAAATAAAATAAAAATTGTCTTGGCCTAAATCCAAGTACACACAAAGAAGAGTCTAGACATGTTCATATATATTGCTAAAAACAACGATTACATTCTCCTGAAGTGCTAATTAGACAAGGTACTAGGCTACCATTCACTTACTGTATATTCCCTAATAAACACCCCAGGGGCAAAGCATTTTTGAAAAAGGGGGCACTTATATGAGGGTACCGGTATATTTAACACATCAAAACTACCATATACAGCACAAATATACACCTCAGTGACCTTAAATGGATGTCACGTCCTCCAAACCTGTGCTAAGATATATAATTTTGAAGTTTCTTTACTCAGCCTATAAGTGACCTTAAAGTTAGGCTCAAGCCTGTAGAGTTGGCCTAGGTGTAGGCCTACTCAAATCTGTCAAAACTGTTAAAAAATCACGGGGGGGGGGGGGCGTTTATTTGAGGGGGGGCGTTTATTAGAGAGTATATGGTAGGCTTAGGCAGGATAGGCAGGAGTAGGGTAGCAACTCCATTTTTCAGGTAGGATTTTCAATATTGTCAATAACATGCACAGAGATCATTTTTGGGCGGTATGTACTTGTACTTGTATTATACTTTTTATTTTCCGTAGCTTTTTATCAACTTATTGTATCTTCACAAGCCTTTCTTTTTCTAGGGCAGGGCTCATTAGAACAAAGGTTCACAAGATCAAAGATGTTAACTGTAATCCTAACCCAATTCATAATCCTACTGGAGGCTAATCCTTAGATCCTAATTCTACCCTAAATTCTGCATCTTACACGAATCTTGACCCTATCACTGACCAGAACTTCCAGAAATACAATTTTGCTAAGCGCATCTTCAGTCTAATGAGCCTTCAATGTAGTGAACCTTCTGTGCAGTGGGCATTCCAGAATTCCTTTATTTAGGCTATCAGTCCATTGCTTCAAAATAAACATTGACAAGTTCTATCATGACTACGGACGGTAGAATCTGATTGTGCTAGGCTTTGTTGGATTTTTGGTTTGGTTTGAATTTTGCTAAATGGGTCTGAACTTGTGATCATCCTATGGGGCTTTAGCCCTTCTTTGCCCTTTAACATGTTATGTTTTGTTTTGTAATGTTATGTGATTTGGTAAATGTTTTCCCCTTCAGTTGAGTAGCATTACAATTCTCCTCCAAGGCCAGTTTGGAATTCTTAAACTGTTAAGTACTGAAAAGCCTGGCGTACAATACAACTGTTGTTGTACAAATTCTTGCCTCAGCCATGCTGTTATTATAAGGCTGCCCTTATCCAACTCCAAAAGAATTTTGCAGAATCAAAAGCCTTCTTTCAGTCAGTATGTACAAATCAACTAAAGACAAGATACCGATGGATTTGAGCTACATATGGTATAGGCCTGGGATTCCCAACCTTTTTCTCCTGGGTTACCATTTTACATTTACATAGTGCCACCAAGTACCACTGTTCCAATATTCAACTATAACAGTGTGGTACTAATTTAGAATCAGTGCTCAGAAGTGACATAGGCGTTACAACTTAAAACTCACAACTCCAAATTAAAAGTTCAATGACTAGTCAAGTTCCAAAACAGCGAGGAAGAAGCGTAACAAGTGTGGAAAGAACGGGTAAAGTTAGTGGGATTAGAACCAGTACACTGCAAGAATACGAATGTGATGCACTGTAGCTGTATTGCGAGTCTAAGCCCTAACCTATAGCGCTGTGAGCTGAGCTGACGGCCAACGATTTTAAATATTATAAGTACAGACTAATTTTACGTACAATCTAATTCCATTGCATAAACACATGTCTATATATGTAATATATCGCTATACTGTACCCTAGGGTACACTTAACCCTAACCTTATCTCTATGCGTACCACGTATACAACCCTATCCCTATCCGTATGCGTACCACGTAACCCTCTCCCTACTGTATCTTTATGTGTACCACGTAACCCTATTTCTATCCGTATGCGTACTGTATATAACCCTACCCCTATCCATATGCCTACCACGGTACAATTACAGAATATCCCGCCATGAAATAAGTCCATGGTGTAGCTGGCTACACCGTCACGACATAGCCAGTGTATCCACATCAGGGAAAAGCTTTGGACTAAAGATTTTTTGCAACATTTGTTAACCTTGCAGTATGTTAGTGTGTCCTCGGCCAGAAGGATGTCTTTGCTTCACGATGTAGCCAGTGGAGCCGGCGTAGCCACTCCAGGAGAAACATTTTGACTTAGGTTTTTTTTTTTCAATATTTCTCAACAGCATTAATGCAGGAACTTAAAATATGTTTTCTTCACCATGTAGCCGATGTAGCCGGTGTAGCCACTTGGGGGGATAACTTTGGACTTAGTCTACTTTTGCTAACTTACATACACATTGTGCATCAGCTATATCATAATCATTAGTCGTTCTCAAAAAGACTTAGTATGGAATTGAATGACGTAGCCAATTAATTTACGGGGTGTTTTTGCGTGGCGGGGTATTCTATAGTTACTCTGCCTACCACATATAGGCTATAGGCCTAACCCTATGCGTACCACGAGACGTCACTTCCAGGCACTGATTCTAAATTAGAGCCAATAGTGTTTATGTGTTAAGATACCCGTGTTAATGCTAGATGCCCTGTCATGCCAGTCAAATAAAAAATGAAATGCACCATGCCGCTTACCACCGATAAAGTCCAAATGGGAACCCCTGGTATAGGTCTAAGACTAGCTAGGCCCCATAGCAAGTCATCATATTTTTAAGTTAGAGCTGCTTTAACTGAACACAGTGTGCTGATATGCTGGGCCTTGACATTGACTTTCTGTTCGCAGACCAGACTCCGAAGAGTTGACAGGTCTGGTTCGCATTAGGCTATAGTATGCGCCCTTAGTTTGGTGCAATAGGTACATCAGAGTGTACTAAACTAGAGAGTTTGTTTGAAATCCACCAAAGTTTGCACCAGTTACCCAGTCCTGTGCCATGCTAACTTGAATTTGAAATACTAGGCCTAAAATTGGCTACGTTGTGTATGCGAAACTGAGTAAGTGAAGTTGTAATCACATGCTAACCTAGCCTAGGCCCCTATATGGAGTTACAAACACAATCCAGACTCCAGAGGCAACTCTGATCATTTGACTTGGCTATAGCCTGCAGTAAATGGTACTACTAGCCTAAGCCCAGCCTATGCCCACCCACACAACTAATAACCTTCATGCAAACTAGGCCTATGCCTAGCCTTGGCTATGCTAGGCTAGGCCTAGGTCTAAGTTAATCCCAGACAACCATAAGTTTTAAACTGCCTAGACCTCTGCCTAAGGCTATCCTAGTTATGTAACACAACGAGCCCACACACAAGCCTAAGCCTAGTTTGTTAGATTGGATAATAGGTTTACTACTCCATATCACTAAAGCCTAGGGTTCGCTTTTGTCAGTACTGATTGGTGGTAGTCTAACTTAGGCCTAGGCCTAAGACCTAGCTTGTAAACTAACGTAGGCTACTTCAACTTGGTTACAACGATAAACTAAGTTAGAAATAGGTTTAAAATGCCGAGCATGGGATAATTTCACCCAAAGTCCCACCGTTTCTTTGAATATCGTAATCCCTGACCAACATTTCACTGCGATGTCTTCATCATCTACGTCATTGTTGAAACGAAATGTGTTTTTCATTGACTACGGTTTCCCATGGCGGCATTCATTGCAGACATTGCGGTTCGGGAACCATAAAATTGGTCGGTTTGGAGCCAGCAGCATAGGCATTTGTTACATTGACAATATAGATCGTACCTAGGCCTAGACAGTCTACTGTAAGTGCGCTAAGTCGCACATGTTCTATGCAAATTGTTTATCGCTCTCACGCTATTGAATGCCACAAATAACAACAAAAACACACAATAAATTACTACTATTGCTACTTTTAGCAGATTCGCCAACGTTAGAAACTGTTTTAAACATTAAGCAATTTAGACTTACCTGTAATCAGGTTCACAAAAATTGCCGACTGTTGATTTCAACTGCGGAAAAGAAAGCAAAATTAGTCTTCGCATTCGGTCTATGATTTCTGTAAACCAATTCAGCACTGCCTCACAACAATAAACAATCACAAATATCACTTCGCAATTCTGTCATCGATTTGTTCAGCATTTACAACAGCTTTTGAGTAAAAATCCAACTTTTTCTTCCAGAAGTATTATGATTAATATGCTATTTACGACAGTGTTTCAAAACAGTAACTTTAATATACTTTTTAGGTAAATTTATTATCTAGGACGCGTTTTATTGGTTGCGGAATTAGACTGTTGTTCTTAGCTGTTCTCAGCCTTCCCCTTGACGTCATCAGTGTCACCTGCTGTGTAAACAAACCTAACACAGAGTATGCATAATGACACAGTCCCTGGGAGCACACAGTAAAATAAGTACGCACACAGGAGCGCTGTAATTTTTCCAGTGATCGAAATTATTTCTGGCCTTTTCAGACCGCGGGGCATACGGCAGGAGGGAGATTTTGTGGTTAGCTTTTGTCATGCAATGCAAGTAGTCCGGTGTGTCCTCCCGTCAGGTCAAACGAACTTTGTGCATCAACGAAATTAATAAATGTTCAGCATCACAAATCAATCCATTTCTCTTTCGGAAGGTTGAATGTATCAACCGTGCTTTATGCAGTTTGTACGTCATCGCGTAGTAAGTCTGACTTGTGACGGAGATTTCTAGGGCATCTGAGTTTTTTTTTCAAAGTAATAGTATTCTGTGAATTTATAAAAGTCTTCTTCCCCTCAATCCGAAGTTGTTTAGTTTTATTCTAGACTACATGTCCAGCCTTTTCTCAAGAAGTTCACCAATAATTGTTTCAAACAGCTCGAGTGTAATTTTTCTCAAAGCCGCTTTTATTTTTGTTTCGTTTTACAAACCTACTTCCTATAATTTCGAACTAGCTTACATGTTGAAAGCCCCCACCCGTCTTTCCATCGGCCCACCCCACCCCAACCCACTCACCTCTTAAAATAAATAGTGAAAAGTAATAAAATATACAATATAAAATGAAAAAAATGCTGAGGGAGAAAACAATAGGAACGAAAATCTAGGGATCATTTTCCTGGAACTTAAGCTACATCAGTGCCTTTTAGCCCATTATTGTTTAAATTCTCTCACGCTTTCAAGTGCTCAGCCTTTTTTTTCACTAAGTTGAGGCCATAGTACTGTCTTTTTATCTTCAGGTTGGAAAGTTCAATGCACTGGTGCCCATAAAAAGTCATCGTTTTCTCCCTTCCTTTACAAACTGTCTGTTAATTTTTAATCAATGTTATTCAATTAGCCGAATTTCGCAAGCAAGTGTTATTGAATTTTCTGATTTCTTTTCTTTTTTTTCTCTCTCTATCTGTGAGACTAATCAAACAAAACAATAACTATGAATAATTTCTTGTTTCTTTTACTCTCACGTACTCCGGAATCCTCGAGAGCATGAAAGAGGGCAGTATGTAAGAAAGAATTCATTCCCTGACCATTCCTAAACATGTCAAAAATTGTGTCCATAGAACACATCGAATGATAGATTAAATGCAGGTTAAAATTAAAACTTGTGTAAACCGTTGCTCCATTTGGTCCCTATAATTGAATGCAAAATATATGTTGTAACAAGTGTGCTTCAACGGTGTTAAAATCAGATCTTTTTCAATAAACCAACAAATTTAGGGTACTTATTGAGACATGTACAATGGGCTGCGATGCTGTTTGTGTGTTTGTGTGTTTTACCATTAGTCTTCACACCGGTCTTGGGTTATTAAAAGTTACGACGATGCTTAGATACAACTTGTAAGGCACGGAAAGTACCTTTTCCTGGCAATACAGGAATCATTTTTGGCATTTTTCTTGGTCCACCATGTAATGGTGACGATTTGGTTAATTTCTTAACCCCACCCCTCACCCTCCCCGTTCTGCCGGGAAAGGTCTGTTAGGGTCATGCCAACAATTAAGGTTACGCTCCAATAACTCGTTTGACGATTAACGATTATCATATCAAGGTTTGTAGCTTTTAGATATAGGCTTAACTGGATGCCATAGCGTAACGGCATGCACAACTGTTAGCACGGCAAGGTGTTGAAGTAAGGAAATTCTTTCCAGGGCGAGTGAGGGGACATTTTCATGGGGGCTTGCTATGTTGAAATCAAGTTAAGAAACATAAATTCTTTGGTCTCAAAAAATATATATAGGGGCCAGCCACCACCCCCATAGACCTTATGCCAAATAGGAAGAGGGCGCTTCAAAACTGCATTCTGGGAATGATTATTCCAAGAACAGACGACCGAAGGAGATCGTCACCATGGAGAAGGTTGATCGTCACAATGCTCAAGCTCGCCG
>WURT03000015.1:1643422-1660883 GCA_009936505.3 Holothuria glaberrima
TGAAGTAATAGCATATAGATTGTGTCTGTAAAAGGACGTTACCGCACGTTTACGTATTCCTATATAAAAAGTGTGTAGAAACGTTAAGGGGAATCCGTTTTTTCGCCATATGGTCGACTTTTCAACAACTTCTTACTCCCTAGGGTGGGAATTAGAGAAAGATATATGTATGTATATATATATATATATATATATGGGTGTAAATACACTAATCCGTAACGTTGAGGGGAACCACGATACCGCGGTTTCGTTAAGGGGAAACTGAAACAATAAAATACATAAGCATATGTTTCCCCCTAAGGTCTTTGAGATATAATCAACGTCATTTTAATGGCCCACCATCCGTACGTGTTGACATATACATGTACGTAAATTCGTCTACATGGAAGTAATTGTTAATAGATTTAGTGGATGGAAGGACATTGCCATGCGTTTACGTATTCCCATGTGAAATCGTTATGGGGAAACGATATTTTCCCCTTATGTACAATCCCCCCCTAACGTAGGTTTTTTAACACGATATTTCCTTTAAGGTGAAAATTAGGCACATATATATATATATATATATAGCCTTTCAGAACTTTTGATCACGTAAGCCGGTTTAATTACCCAAATCGTCTTTGGAATTTCCTTTGAAGAACCATCATTGGTTCCGACACTGAGCCGTGTTTGTGACACTATACCTAAACAAACGGCTGTTTTTTACATTTTTAAACTTCATGAATATTCACTGCTGGAATCAAACTGTGTATGTGCAGTTGTTCATCTTCAGAGCTTCAGTTTTGAAGTGGGTGCTCAGTTTTTGTCCAATTTAATATCATTTTAAAGGTGAAAACTCCGTCAAAGTTGGTGTTTTGGTTGGAAAACTGGCGTCTTTTCTTAAAAAAAGAAAATTACATGTCTGAAAAAAGGCCCAGAATCTTTCCGAAAGACTTTGGAGCCTTTGTGAAAGTTTCCTAATCACAGGAATTAATTGAGCGAAAAGATAGTTGCTTCATCTTCACTACGACTTGCCTCTTGAATGTGTGCGGGTGCGTACTTTTCTGACAAAATTTTTTAAACTTTGCTTTGCTACTTTTTTTGCATTTTGAAGGGTACAAGTTCCTATGCACTGCACAGTGTATTAAAGGTCCGGTGACATGAAAATTACATAGTTGGCTATTTGATGTAAGAAGCATTAAATATCCAGGAAATAGGCGAATTTCCATTTCAATTCATCAAATATTGACCTTTTTACAGGTTAATTTTTATTTGACACATGGGATCATCAGTCAAGCGACCAAATTAGGTTTGGCTGGTGTTCACCACAGACCTTAAAGAGTAATAAACATGAGCTAATTTTTCAAATATGTGACATCAAAAAATTGACAAACCATATGTGACTAATGTAAGCCTGTGCTTTTTAAGCCTTAATTTCAAGGACACTGGTTGTTATTGCCTGAGGGGTTAATTATGAAAGTTAAAATTGTTTCCTTGAGACTTATTGATTTCACTCATCAAACTGTAAACTATAGGATCAGTAATTTAGAGATACTTTATGTAGGGTAAACAAACGAAATCTTAACACTGTGCAACACTCCGCATCATAATCTTGCGTAGGTAATGAGTTACTTCAGAAACCATCACACCTTGAAGACGTATATTTTGAAAACGGTAAATGGTTTTGAAATAATAATCAAACGGATTTTTCATTGGAGGACTTAATTCTCTATCTGGCAAGTGAAACAGCTTTTTGGTGGCATTTCACCAGACCTTTAACACATGCCATTCACACTGACTGTGAAGAGCTGTCATTATCTACTGCGCACTAATTGTTTGCAAGTGTAAGTAAATTCTTAAGGGTATGCACGGCTAAATACTCTTAGAATGTCGGTACCCATGATGACTTCAAAGGAAGTTTCTCTGCTTTTACTCCATCCGTAATAGCTCCATGGTCAGAGCGACAATAGTTGGAAAATCTGAAATACCAGTTAGAATTTCTAATACCTCACTCTAGCACATTTTTTCAACGGAGCCTAAATCAACTTTTTGTATATTTCCCAACTAGATTAAGTGAGAATAATATACCAAACGTTATTTTCTTCACGTTTAATATAATCAACACTGTCGCTTGTAACGGAATATTCATGTTTTGAGTGGAATTGAGTTTTGTTGGGGAATTGAAAGTATCACGATCTAGATTCTGAATGTAGGTTTTGACCTGAAAATCTTATTCAATAAAAGAGTTCGGCGCGCTGCCCGTGCATGTGTCACTGTTTGCTCTCCATTTCATGACCATAATCTATTCTCATCACAACACTTTCCGGAAAACAGAGATGCATCTCCAAACATCAGGCATGTCCGTAGCCAGGCAGGGGCACGCCCCCCTCCCGTGCGGACCACTGTACCCCCATATATAAAAATCGATCCAAAATTAAATTTTACTACCATTGGCTATATAAAAAGGTAAAACTTCTACAATAAAGCTACTATTTTTTAATGAAGTGATCCTTGGGAAACACAGCATTGAATCGATGAGAGTTTCTATCCTTCTCTTTTTAACCATTTAGACGATTTTTAATAAAGACGCAACGCCATGGTAAACATGTTCAATAGGAACCGAAAAGTGTGCCGGTGCTAATTCCGGGGGTGTTGGAAGGGGTCATCCCTCGCGACTATAGTCTGTCGGCGTTTTGGTCTTGCTCTTCAAACAGAATTTCCACCACAGTACATTTTTGGTTAGAAGGGAGCAAATATTTTCAATTAGTGAATGCTCTTTGATAGAAATCAAGGAATGCAGAGAGAGTCTTCTGATAACATATTATGGGCTTGTATGTCCAACAGGATATGACCATTAGTAATAAACTAGGTCTGTGTTTACACAAAGGCAACGTCTCCAGACAGCTTTGGGAGGGGCTACTGTAGGAGTATCTTACGTGGGAGAATTGGAACTATCTTAGATAAGGAGGGGACAGGTTCTTCCCGAGAAACCAATATTTCTAACTTTCTTCAATAAGAACCGAGAATATTAAAAAAATCCCAAATTTTTCGGCGCGCTTTCCGCGCCCCAACGTTCTCCGCAACCTTTCGGCAATCCGTCGCTTCTTGCGGGCTTCGGTTTGTTGGACCCCTTATGGGAAATCCTTTTATCACCCCTTGCTGAGTCTGCATGCAGGTTCAACTATGCTAAATGATTTTCCATGAAAATTTCGACGAGCTTCTCGTGCAGTTCTAACAATCAAAGTTGTATCACCAATAAACGTTACTAGGCTCAAAAATACCAGTGAACTATTCTTTTCAAAGCTAGGTGGAAGCGTACAGTTAGATGGCAGGCATCACGGGCTTTTCACTTAGCAATCTTACACCTTGAGTAATATTTGTAACTTGATGACCATATGGTTTGAAGCTAAATATAATAGTACCAACAATCTATTCAAAAATGTACTCTTCATGCAAAGGTTTGTTCAAGGTAAAGAATACGATAATTACTATCTGAATGGTGAACTTTGAAGGTCTTGGTGTGCTCTTTTTGTCAAAATCCCCCCCCCCCAAAGATTCATGCTTGTGTTCTCATTTCGTTTGTTTCTCGGGCATTCAGAGAACTTCCCTATAGATCCAACCAAAATTAAACTTAACTACACCAAACCTGCCTTATGACACTCCCTGCCGCCCCCCCCCCCTCCGTTAGCAAAGTACTCCTCTCTTCACCTGCACTTGCGGAGCTGAACAACTATCATCGTGATCATAGCCTTGTATCCCTTTCCTTGTGGAGACTTCCCATGTCTCTGTACGGCCACATTTTTACATGCAGTTGCACTGCTGACTACAAACATTATCTTCTTTGGTGCCCCCAGTATGGTGGCGATGCCCCCTCTCATATATGAAGTATTGGCTACGGGCCTTTGTATTGGCTTCGTATCAATATGGGATCTTCCAATCTAATTTTCAGCCGGATGTTGAAGGTGGAAGTATGTATTTGCTGTTGTACATTTTTTCAAAACATTTTACCGAGCGCTTCGTGCGCAGCCATTATCGGTATAGATGATGATTGTTAATGCACTTACGACGAAAAAGCATTCTGAAACGCGCTTGTTAGTCAATCACCCCCTTTGTTATACCTATCAGCAGGGAGCTCCCTGCCATCAGGGAGGTATAATATCACCTTCCTGTGCCTATGCTCTCCCTCTCCTCATTGCTGGAAGCTATTGGTCTGGATTTTCGTTCAAAATTAGTAAAAATACCATAGTTGTTAAGTACTTGGTGTCATACTCTATATTATCATTTAAGTGTCAAATTCTAGGCATTATGTCATTGCCACAATTTTATATTATTGATCCAGAGCTTCCTGGAGGACCTATACAGGTATCTGCTAGCCTTAGATGCTTTTTTACAGTGCACAATTAAGGAGAGGAAAGTTTTCACAATAGTCCAGGAATTTTTCTGTTGACCCCAGGTGTGTATTTTTGCGGAAAACCTATAATTTACTAAATTATGGACATTTTTCAGCCATATATAGTCAGCTCTAAACATGTCGCCATGGTGGCACCATTTTGCATCTAACCAACCTACAATTAACGCAAATTTCTCACAGGACAGTGGGACACCCTCCCCTTTGACCCCTTCCCAGGACGGCAACGTTTTGTAGTGACAAAGGAAGGATCCTTTTGCCAGCTATATTTGATCAGCTCAACAAATGTTCAAAGATTGCATCATTTTGGATCTAAGCAACCTTAAATTAACAAAACAATTTTGGAGGGTATAGGGGGACACCCCTCTCCTTAGACCCTCCCCCCGAAACGGAGCCTTATTGTAGTTCCAATTATGGACACTTTTCAGCAACGTATGATCAGCTTCAAAAAGATCCCAAAGATAGCACCATTTTTTGCATCTTAGCAACCTTTTTCCAAGATGGTTGGGAAGCCTCCTCTACGTAGACCCCCCCCCCCGCCCGGAAGGTACCTTCATTTAGTGACAAAGAAAGGATTTCCACTACTGTATACAAAGTTAACGCAGGTGCATTAAAAGTGCGATTTACGCGCTGCCATTCAGTTGGAAAAACATCCTTTCACACCCTAAACAAAATGATCCTAGCTACGGTCCTGGTATCTATACAACTTGTACGTATGTGATTTATCTTGTGTTTGGAACGTTATTTCGTAATTTAGCTAAAATACACCAAAGGAGTAAAATTTTTGTACCATAGCGCAATTTTCAATAAATGTATCTGGATCACTAGGGTTTCATATTAACAAAATATGAAATAAACTTGTTTTCCATCAACTATTGTGAATAATTATTTCTTCCGGAGTTTAAATTAATGTCAATTCGCTGATCCATCCAATAATAAAATGAATTTGCAACTCGTCATGATTATTCTTTTCATAGTTGCCGAAAAAACTTAATAAAACATACATGCTGTCTCGCATACTGCTTGAAGCTTTAGAAGGTAAACAATTTATTCCCAATGCCAAGTTGTGCAAACTTGAAAATTGATGACCTAATCTCTTCCTACGCTGTGGTTAACTGAAACCTTCATTTTGTACGTGATATGTTCCAATCGTTAAACTAAGTGCAAAATCTTTACTTTAGTTTACATCCATTTATTGAGTAACTAATCTTCATATATTCGTCGCTAAATCAGTATACAACTTACTGAAAAGGTATCACCCGCAGTAATTGTAAAGTTGCCAGAATTGTCATTCCTTATAATTACGTTATCACTTTAGTTAAGGTACCTTGCAGATTAATAAACCGCCAATT
Source organism: Holothuria glaberrima (assembly GCA_009936505.3). NCBI lineage: Eukaryota > Metazoa > Echinodermata > Holothuroidea > Aspidochirotida > Holothuriidae > Holothuria > Holothuria glaberrima. The sequence continues at coordinate 1,649,162 of WURT03000015.1, forward strand.
TCAGTGCCGTCGCCAACGGGGGGGGGGGGGGCAGCGAACGCACGTGTTCCCTCCTTCAAGATTGGCCATGTCCCCCATGTGTCCCCCAAATGGGACTTTGCGCATGAAAAAATTATGCACAAACACACCATTCACGCATATATCGATACAAGCAGGAGGACCCAGTGTCACTTAATCACGCAAACATACGACTGAAATTGCACAAAATATTCCCAAACTGCCTTTTTTCTGCGTGTTTTGTGCGCATGTATTTTTTCTTTTTTTTTTGACTCTGTGAAGGACTGCTATCTTTGGAGATGTAATCCACAGCTATTGTTTCAACCTTTTTTTTCAAAAGCTATGAAGCTAATGTGGCCTTGAGTCTTCTCCCAGCGACGGATTTAAGGAAAGGGCCTTGTCAGCAGCTTGAAGCAGGGGCCCTAAACCTCTCCAAAGAAGGTGTGGTGGGGACAGCGTGAGGGAGTAAAGTGACTGAGCAGGGAGGGTCTCGGACGTGGGTGTTCTCCCTCCCCAGCTTTAAGAAAGTTTCTGCTTTTATGCCCCAAAATCAAGTTTTGAAGCTCGTTTATCACTAATTTATGGATTGGTTTATTAAAAATGAAATATTCAGTCCAAAATTAGCACCGAGGCCCGAAATGTGGTATTTTTATTAAAAAATATCACTTACATCCAAGAAACATTCACAAAATTAAATGTGCAAAACAAGAAACATGAAGCTTATCTTTAAAAAAAACACACCCACCCCCAACGCAGGCAAACACGTCAGTCAAAACATTCAAGCATGGGTGATCCACAAATCCAATAAATATCAAGGGGTTGAACTTGATGCAAAACCGATGCAAAACCCATGAAAACAAAACCAGGAATGAAAAAGACACTACATAATGAATGTTGATCCTTTTATTCACGAATTGAAGTAATGAACTTACACGAATTTATTTACGATTTGAAAGTATGGAATGTTCTAGGTTTGTTTGTTATGGGAATGTTAACTACACACTCTGCGTCCAGAACTACAACTTTGCACTTTAAACCGCTTTAATGGGGAATATTGCGTTTGAAAAAAAGTACCATAAAGTGACATAAATGTAATTCCATTGTGGTCTATTCCCCTTTCCAAACATGAACCATAAAAAAGTTGCAGCAAATTAACACATATCCCACAAAATATGGACAAAAAGAAGCAACACTTTCCTCATTGAACCGGCTCATTATCGAACGGATAAGCAGGGCCGGACTAAGCGTGTGGGGGACCGGGCCACACAAATGTGTTGGGCCCTATACTACAGCTTAGGCACTCTTGACACCGTACCGGAACACCCAAGGTATATATTAGTCCCAAAGGGACAGTTCGTTTCTGTACAAACACATTTTTATTCATGCCAGCGTGATTGGATGGATTATTCCTTCCCGTGTGGAATGAATATTTTAGTCTTGCCATCATAAGGCGACAACGGATAGCAAAGGCGCCATAAGTTAGTTAGTTACTTAGATGAGGTTTTAGGGCTCAGTTTCTAACCAAAGACGTCAATAGAAACAAAATTTTGATCAAACAATCTCTATGTAATGCACCCTCTCTCGATACCAGTCTTGAACATAAGCAGGCACGGCGGAACGTAAAAAATGTTGGGGGCGAATGCCAGGAAGACTATCTAAGCGGAGAGCCACTATCGGTTGGCGCGGAGCGTACACGAAAATTTTTGGCTTTACTGACCCTCCAGATGGCCGGGAACGGTACTTCCCGAGTGTTTTAAGCTGCATGTAGCCAACCCTAAAATATGAATCTCATGTCTGCAATTTCTCAATTAATGAAAAAACAAAAAAAAAACAATCTTTGAAAAATGGTAATACATCTTTCTAAGAGGAGTGCCACCATTAGTTGGCGCGGAGCGGCCAAGGAAATTTTTGGCTTTAGAAACCCTCCAGATGGCCAGACACGGCTCTTCCCGAGTGTTCTTAGCTGCATGTACCCAGCGTTGAAATATGGATTTCATGTCTGCCCTTGGCCAATATTGTGGAGTTAGGGGCTGAACATACCTTTAGCCCCTCACTTTTTTCATTGAGGGCTCAGCCCCCAAGCCCCCCCCCCCCGGTTCCGCAGACACTGAATATAAGTCAATCATCAGTACAGTTCAGTTCGTGATGCATTCCATAATTTAGGTGAATTCCTCCTTATACATCGACATTCCATACAACCGTAAGTAGCCCATAATGTTCCATCGTGTGACATACTCGTGAAAAGCAGTAAAATAGCAGCTAAGAGAAATGAGGCTAACTTGGCTCATCCTCCTTATATGAGTTTACTTCCATGAATTATCAATCCCCACTACCTCACCCCATTTTCCAAACTTCCCGTCTCATACACTGCTTCTATACAGTGGCGTGTACATTACCCCTACCCACGAGTCCAGTCGAAAGAAATTGGGAAGACTTAAGGAAATCATAAAATTGAGACCAGAATGAGGTCAGCAAGGATATGAGGATCAGTCGGGGTAGTAGAACTTGATCTCTTCACGGTAACATGCAAACCTGCGCACGCTACTGCCCATATGCATTAACTAATTTTTCCACAGGTGAACCCCCGTGAAACATTGACGACTCTACAATTACATAATTGACAGCCTAGTATTACCATGGAGCTATTACGGACTAGCTCCATGGTATTACTGATCATTTGGCGTGAAATGAGTGTATTTTTCTACACTTTCATGCTTGCAAATTCAGAGAGGATTTCATCGTGTTTCACCGAATTTAAAATGTCACTTACGATCGCGAGAATACTGAGATTTACCAGTCTCTGTTAGCTCATCGTAGTTCTCATGTGATTTTTAGTCAACTTCAAATTTTGAAAATGACCTTTAACCGCTCTAGTTTGACACCATCAATGAAAGGTAGATTCTCAGAGCAATTTCGGTATTAGGAAAAGTGTCCTTTAAACCACAAAAGTAGAAAGCTAATAGCTAGTAATCATCGAAATATTCGTGTTGCCAGGTTCGAATCCTGGGTCCGGTAACCCCTAAGGTAGTCAACAAAACAGCATGGGCAATGCATTACTTCAACGTTACATGCTAAGAATTTAGAAATAAAGGTTGTGGATCACAAATACGACAGTTTTGTAAATTTTAGGATACTCTTAATATGGGAGGCCCCACATGTGGGGGGCGCGGGGCACGTGCCCCTGTTGCCCGCCCTTAATCCGCTAGTGCGGATAAGCCTCGCCCACATGCAACGTTCGCTCTGCATATTCATTTAGGATGAGCGTTATGCCGGGTCATATTTACACTCATTACGCAATGCGTGTTGACCTCGCTTACCCAAAGCACTTCACACGACCCTTTCTGTCTGTCTTTCATGATTATAACAAACTACCACCACAGTTTCGTACAGTCTGTGCTGTAATGTGGGATATTGCAGCTCACTCAGGGAGACTCAGTACCATCTCCCTGTTCACCATACTGTTCACATGGAAGCACTATATGCGAGGTCCCACACTGTGTGCATATAAACGGTACCAATGTGGTCTTCATTTGAGGGATATTACTTGAACATAATTTTTGGAAGAGTGGCATCACAAGTTCGTAAAATTTTCCTTTTACTTAAAGCGGATAATAACCGATCGTAGCAGTTGCTGAAGCACCAACAATGTCTTTCTCATCTTGCTGTTCCAAAAGAGAAGCAACGTGCTAAGGCCCAATGGCTACAATTCGAATTACAGTAACTATAGCTATGTATAGTCGGGGAGCAAGTTGTTATCCAAATAACAACTCCCTGGTATAGTACTGTATGCCAGGGAAGTTAAAAGACCCCCTTAGTATACTGACTGTAGTTCAATATAGGCAGTGTAGTAACGATTCTCCTTAGTTTCTTCGTATTTAACGAACATTTTGCATATGCTATAGAAGGCGTTTGTTATTGTCTCACGTAACGTGATAAATTGATTTGATTGGTGGATTTCAAATCAGGGATGACGAAGGTGTGGCCTTGCAGGCATAATTGTTAGGGTAAAGAAATTTGTCACTTGCTACAGAAAGGTTAATTACTTTTTAATTAGTGCTCACCGGCTAGCGTTTTTTCCCAGTTACCTTTCTTTCATCGAAAGGGACCTGATAGTTGGTAAAACAGGATAGATTCAATAAGTCTGACAAACGCAATATTTCCCTTTAAGGGATCAGAGAACTGTGACATACGATCTTTTTCCAATATTCAAATTTCAAGCACACTTTTCGGGAGGTTCGGCTCCCCCCCCCCCCCCCATCGGAGTTTGCATAAATGCAAAGAACACTTGTTTCTAACAAAATAAGCTTTAATTCATGACTGTGGGGTCAAGCTAACTCGAGATATACTTTTTTGAATTCTCATGTCAAAAATTGTCATGAAGTTGCACCCAGTGTTAACAAATGCATGTAGAGCCGGGTTGTAGCGTAGACGAAATCTCTAGGGGCAGTTCGTGATACTTACTAAGAAGAGCACCAAGTAGCCAGCCCACAAATAGTTTACACGCGGGATAGCCCTTTCTTTTCACCTGTGCATGAGTGCCATCCTGCAGGAATGTGCTGAGGGAAGAGGCACATGTAAGGTCCAGCTGATGTGAACTGGTTAGGAAGCTATATCCTGATTGGCAGTCGGTATTGTATTGTATCGGTTGTATTCTTTGTTAGGGTTGGGGATTAGGTTAGGGATTAGCGCTAGCGTTAACCACTTAGGAAATTTCTTCTTAAACAGTGCGCATCGGCCCTGTAAGGTCTGGCTAGGTGTAAATTTGTGTTATCGTTTGGAAAGCCTTGGCCTGATTATATATTTACAAGTTGTCATTATTTATAAATATCCTTCCTAAGTTTGGCTGGGCGTACCGCCAGGTCAATAGGTGCTCTCTAAGAGAATAGGATTACACTCTATGACGCTACATACTCTTTCAGAAATTTTTTGTCTTTGTGAGCTGGCTTGAATGCAAAATGGTGCTTACTATCGTTGGTATTGTTTCGTAAAGCGATGAATTGACTTTATGTTAAGGAGCCTTTCATTATTTAGGATTTTTCTACTTGGTAGGGAGTAATTGAAGAGGAAGTTGCCTGAGGGGAGGGATGACACCTCCACTCTTTCAGACATTTTTCCTTGTTCTTAATTTTCCTAGATGTAAAATGGTGTTATCCTTGTTTTGAACTAATAAAATGATCTGAAAGTTTAATTATTTATTGAATTATGAGCTGTGAAATGGTATCCATTCAAGGCTGGTACCCGGCGCGGGCTTCCTCTTAACGCTCTTTGCACGCCACTGGGGAACCACCATCGGGTGGCGCGTAGCCTTAGAGTAGAACTACAAGAAAATGTTCAGTAAAAATGTCTACCAGATGAGGGGAAATGACTCATTTTAGACCTAAAAGTTGCATTTAAAAATTCTATTTTAGGTATCATGCTTTAGAAACAAGTTGAGTTTTCAAAAAGTAAAGTTATGTTGTGTTTATTGATAACAACAGATGACTGAAAATAAAGTAGATAATAACTGGCTAAACCTCACTGACTCATCGTCACATTTTAGCTTCGGACGAAAACTGAACTGAGGGCGCTATTCAACAATAATTTCCATACATAGCAACTCCTCCCTCTTTAGTTTGAGGCAGTTTTCTTTTCCTTAACAGCAAAGTAATTAAGTATTGATTACCTTCGTAAATGCGTACCTTGCTTGTTCAATACACAGTCGACAACAACGTCTACTTGCTTATTCTTTGCACTTCTAAGACACTGTTTTAAATTTGTATATGAACTTGTATTGAAAACTTATCTTCTTTTTGCACTGAAGGAAACTTCCTTAGTTTTCCAAGCACTTAAAACAGTTATCAAATGTGTAACTAGTAAAACAACAAAACCATTTGTATATTAGTTAGTCTTCCATCCAAGCAGATGTTTTTCTCACTCTAGTGGACCTTCTTTCACTATCCCTTCACTACTTTCAGACTGTAACAATGGTTCATTATCATTTTCTGGTGGGTGGGTCTTGGTGACTAGGTCCTTGGGTTGCTTTGTTTCTAGTGCATTCTCTCTCTACAATGGTTGGAATAGCTTCATCTCCTGGGATCTCATTCCTTATGTCCTCTACTCCCCTACTTCCTGTACTTACTGCAGGTGTTTACTTTCGAATATGATCCAAATGTCTTCTAAAACCCCGACGGTCCTATAACTGAATTTCAAACATTGTAGGGCTTATAACTGCTGTAACAATTCCCTTTAACCATGTTGGGCCAGCTGCAAAAAAGTTTCTCAGACCTGCACTTTTCTACTTTTATTTCTTTTTTTTTCGGGGGGGGGGTTGTTTTTCCTTTCTCCCATGGCACTTTGCTGGAGCCTGACTTTCCGGGCGTATGTAAAGAAGTTCACTAAGGCGTTTCCCTTTAGTTGCGGAGGGGGTGGGGTGGGGGTAATCCTATACCTCAGAAGGCACTTCTGTAGCTTTTGCTCTATATCTCCACTGTCTAGTTTTGTAACTCACCTTTTAACAGTCCGAACTCCTTTCTGCAAGCCATTACGAGAAGAGTGTTTTAGTGCCGTCTGAATATGCTCTACATTATTACTTGCTAGAAAATACGAGAACTCTGCATACACAAGCTGTGTATCATTATCGCTGACTATTGATTCAGGTATCCCATGAGTTGCGAAGAACCTCCTCAAGGCAACTATTGTTGAGGCAGAAGTTGCCTTAGCAACACGAGCTGCTTCTACCTACCTACCTACCTACTGTAGGCATCAACTACAATAAGTACATATTGGTTCTGAATACAAGTATAGTCAATGCGTAATCTAATCCAGGGCCCCTCGGAGAATTCCCATGGGTGGATGGGTGCACACTGTGGCTGACTTTCTTGGAAAAGCTCACATTGACGACGCACTTTTCCAAGTCTTTGTCTATTGCTGGCCACTAAATGTAAGATCTAGCAAGTGCCTTCATTTTGACTAATCCTAGGTGTGCAGCATACAGTTCTGCCACCAACCTCGCCCGTAATTGCTGGTCGTTGGAGACTACCACCCTGTGACCCAAAAAGAGAACATCATCCTCAAGACTTAAGTCTTCTTTTTTCACAAGGAGAAATGATCTAAATTTATCCCTTAGATCTGTACTCATTCGCCAGTCCGTCAAAATATATTGTCTAACTCCAGCTAGAACTGGGTCTTTGCCAGATAGGTTCTTAAAGGTCTTATTCAGAGGCAAATGCATTTTCGTCTCATTCAAAGTGAGCAGAAACTAATACAGAAGTTTCGGAATAGCCCTTGGTTTTGCCGAGAAAATACGCTCTCAAAATACGACATAACGGCTAAAAGTCGTATTTTCAAATGCCGCAACGAAAACGGGGGCGTGGCTAAGGGCAAGCGTGTGACGTCACTGGCCGGAGTCTTGTACAACAGTTTACATGCTAAGCCTTGATGTGTTGATAGATAGATGACGGGCAATGTTGTTGAAAGAGACGTGAAGAACAGTAGTAACGTAAATTTTAAAGATAATCATGTTGTATAACAATTAACATTAATTTTGGTTTTCATTCTGCAATGGCCCATTTCCTTCCACAGTGCGCAACATGACAACACACCATGCTACTGTTGTGGAATGAGAGTAGACTAGGACTGGTTAGGTTCAAATGAGGTCCCAGCCATAGTATAACATAAATAATATACGCCCAGGCTACGAGATGCCCATTTCGCCGGGAACTCTTGTGATTAGGACTAACGTCGGTGTTCAGGCTACAACAATGGCAGTTTTTAAATCGAATTTAAATTCAAACTCACTTTCCTTCATCCTCTGAGCTGGGAAGATCTTCGCTCCTTCCTGGCGGTGTGCTAATTGGAATACACAGGGGCGTGGATTCTTCTCCAAAGATGGGGCGAGGGGACATTTCACCATTTGCGAATCGCCGTTCTGCATGGGGAGGGGTCAAAGGGGCGGGGTTGTGCCCTCACCTTTGGAGAGTTTTTGCTCACGTAAGGTGGGCTAGATGAAAAATGGTGCCACATTTGGTGATAAATTTGAATTGAGTATATGACCAACAAACTCGCCTTTTTTAGGATTTTTTTATTTCATTTTACTTGCCTAAGTGAATTTTTACACTCAGTCCTTAGGGTAAATCAGAACTACACTACGTGAAGTAAGTGAACAGTAATTTTTTAGTTTACAAATACCATTAGCATGATTACTTATGTCTAATGAAATCTGGATATGGAAGTGATGAGGACTACTCATGTCAGAGCCTTTCCGAAATTCTGATAGAGGTGATACCGGTAGCAATCTTTCCATTACACACTGTGGTACACCTTGTCCCTGCAGTTGGGAAATAAGTTTCTACGGTTGCATGGTCGTCGGCTCCAATATTTTCTTTAAATTTACTAGCATCGGTAAATTTTAGTAGTTTTAGTAAATAGTTCGAGTGGAATTGTGTGACACAGAACCGACGGCAAACTACGAGGGCATATCACGGTCATTTTTGACGTCGACGTTAGCAATTTTTGAAGGGCCTTACGAGGGGCTTCACGTGTACTTTATTTCACTTACTGATGGTGCAGTCATTCTTTTTATGTTTTCTACATCTTTTTGTTCTGTTTCCATTGCAGTTGCTTTTTCAAATGCTTGTTTGAAATTAACTGTTGGATCACTAAGTAATATACGCTGTATGTTGGAATCCTTTAGCCCAACAAATAGCCGGTCCCGTAACATGTTACCTGTTCACGGATATTGCAACCATCACTCAGCTGTCTAAGATTTGCAACAAACTGTGTAATTGACTGCTCCTCTTTTTGGCTACAGGTATAAAACCTATATCTTTGGACTATCTCACTGGGCTTTGGGGTGTAATGGTTTTTTAAAACCTCTATATTCTGAGCATGTGTTTTCTCTGTTGGCTTCTCAGGTTGCACTAAAGACCTGAGGGTATGATAACCTTTGCTACCCAAGCTTGTCAAGAAGAATGACCCTTTCTTACCATCCTCTGTTATGCCATTAGTTTTAAATCATGCCTGGAGAACACCAGTCCACTCCTCATATGAACAGTGGCTGGTGTTGCCATTTGTGTGTATTGATCAAGTCACTGTCCTTTAAGGCTTATTACCACTGAAGCTATCTACTACAACTGCCTTACTAGGAACGTGTTACTAACTAAAGGTACCAAACAGACCAGTGGTCTACCGTTGTGACAAAGTGACAGAAATCTGCGAGCTCGTGTGCAAGTAATATTTCTATCTGTATTCTGTTCGTGTTGTAACAATGACAGGGGTAGGTTACATAACCCCTAAATTAACTAGTTTCTACCGGTACATAAGCTAAGCCAGTTTTGTCAACAAAGCAGAGATTCTTATAATTCTCTGATTTTAAAATGTTGGTGTATAATAGCCTGTGTCTGCTAAATTTGTGTTTGCCTTTCCACGTTGCCATGTTATACCAATACATATGCAGTGTTTCATAGAGTCAATAGGCCTACATAAATATCATGAACTGGCTGGTTAACTGAACAGGCACTGTATAAATACTGTGCTTAGCGACTACGTGGATTCTACGAACAAATGAGACCCTACGAAAATCTATGACCTTAGCTGATACTAAAGGCAATACAAATTTATTATTGAATTTTTATCCGCAACTTGCCTGAGAAGTGAAGACCTGAAAAGTGAAGGCCTGAGAAGTGTCATTCTCGGCGATCTAGTGGGTATTTTTAGAAAAAAAAATCTTGGTAAGCAGGTCATATCCTGCTGACGGAAATGGAGTCCCCAATTAAAACGTGTTAAATACATAAAAGGCGTTTGAGCTATTGATGTCTGTAGGGGGTAGGGTGAGGTGTGTTTCGACCGAGTGATTAACCTATGGTAATCATTATCTATCACAAAAGTTTCTCAAATTATCAGAATTTTTGCAATTTTTTCGCAAACTATCAAAATTTTCGCTCGCTTCAAACCTTACCACAATGTTGTTTTCATTATCAATGTCTTCGGATAGCAACTTTCAGAGAAGTACAGCAGCAAAAGTGAATACAGGTTTTGTTATGGAAAACTTATTTAGCAAAAATTTCGGCACGCTTGGCCCGCATGCGTCACGGTTAGCATTCCATCTCGTGACCATTATGAATTAATTATACATGGTACCGGTACTATTTGATCACAACAATTAAAAATGAAAAACAGATCTTTATGTCAAAACATCTGTAGGGGCCTTGCATCAATATGTGATCTTTCAATGTAATTTGTAGCATGCTGGGGAAGGTTGGAACTTGAAAGTATGAATTTGCCGCAATACATTTTTTTCAGAAACGCGCTTGTTAATCCTTCAACCCTAATATCCCTTGCCTGCATCTCTCCTTCCTGCCCATTCCCCATTGTTGGAAGCTGTTCGTCTGGATTTTGGTCGGTTCAAAATTAGTAAATATAAGATAGTTGTAAAGTGTTCGGCATCATACTCTATATTATCATGTGGATGTCAGGTAGTAAGTATTCAGTAGCGTATTTAGGGGGCCATTGGGCAATGGGCCCCCTCACTGATCCCGGTTTTTAGTACCTAAAATACGTAGAAAATTACTCAAAAGGTAGCATATGTAACAGCAGATTGCATGTAAGGACACGTAATTTTTCAAAAATTTTCAAAGGGGAGGGGGCCTCTCCCCCTTTAACCCCAACCTAGGAACGACACCTTTATGTAATGACAAAGGAAGGATCCCCATTGCTGTACACAAACTCAGGCCACGTAAGAAAGAGTGCAATTTACGCAAACATGGGAGTTTAACTGAGGTAGCATTACCACATCATCGGTGGTGCCCCTCCCCTCGGTGGTGCCCCCATCTCCAAAGTCTGGCAGAGCCACTGCCGTAAGTTCCACGCTAACAAGTGATGGTGCTTCATTTAGATTGTGTCAAGGATTCAACAATTCTGGATCCACCCATGCAAAATCCGCCACATTTCTGTTGTGTTATTGATGACAACAGATGATTGAATATAAATTAAATAACAGTGTATGAGGACTGCACATTAGTGTGGAGCGTGCAAAGTCCTTCCTTTGCAACTAGAGCACTTTTCCTCCTAATGTGATAAAAAAAACTTGTGACCTCTTGGTGGCGTCAGGGGGATTTCCCGAAACTCTGGGGTAGCAAAAATGGATAAATCAACATGCATCTTTGAGCTGACTCCAAATTACACCGCTAGGTCACCAAGAACTTTTTTCCCATGAGAGGGTGATGACACCCATCTCAATGACCTTTTCTTGGAACCCCGTCCTCACTTTTCGGCAGCCACTCAACCTTAGATCCCTTCTCTCTTCCTCAAAACTTCCCACCCCAGAAACGGAGGACGGCCCAGGGGGCAATAAAGGTTGCATGAAACCGGGCTGCCATATCTGTAAACACATTACTACAGGATCTTGGGTCCCCATTAGTGGTGTTAAACTCACTTTACAACCTCCTCTCCTGACGTGTGATTCCAGTAATTTAGTCTATATTTTTCACTGTAATATTTTCCCTAGGGTATTTACGTAGGAGACACAGGATCATAGTTTCCCTTAAGGTTCAATGATCATAAGAAATCCATCAGTGACCATAAAACAGGCTTTCCCGTGGCTCAACACTTTAACCTTCCAAATCAATATTTAGATAAGTTACGGTGCACCTTGATAGCTTCTAACTTTAAATCCCCAGACTACGCAAACAATCTGAAATCCACTGGATTCTCAAACTTAAATCTAATATTATCGGGTTAAACAGAGATT
>WURT03000015.1:1668602-1681836 GCA_009936505.3 Holothuria glaberrima
GGGCTTGATACCCTCGACGCATGCGTGGTGAAGAATTGTCAATGTTGATGTGTCACCATACTCCGAAAGAAGAAGATATACCACGGGGAGGTTTTGGTAGCAAAAAGGCGGGGAAGTTTTGGTTATGGGACATTTTGACTGGATACCCCATAGTGTGCCTTTCATACATTTTGCATGCAGCAACCAAAACAATTTGGTACCAACCGACGGGTAGGCCTACCATTTCCTACAAACTATGTCGAAACAAAAAGACTGCTCTATCTCTCAGTCTCAAATTGTGTCATTCTCAGAATAACTCTTCTTCAAGACTTCTGGTTTTAAAACATTTAATAATGTAATACAACCAACAGCATTTTGAGAACAACACTAAAACAACTTTTATTTGCTCTAGCAAAAAGTCCTAACAGTTAGGCTATAACTGGTCAGACTCAGCTGGCACTACTTAGTCTGCCAGATGGATGGATGGTTCTTAGTGGCAATGATCCCTACAGCTATAGTCTTTGGGACAACAGACTTCATTGTAGCCAGTATAACATTTAAATTCACTTACCAATAAAGATTATTAACCAGGGTGACATCCTCATGCTGAGCTCCGATTTCGCCAACTTTTCTTCCCTTCAGACTTCACAATACGGGAACCCACCAAATGAAACTTCTAGGCTAGGCTAACACTAACTACAGTAACGTTGATTTTTTTTTAATTATCATGAAAACAATATAATTCCAAAGATTTCTCTACATCAAACTGAGCCTTAATGATTAAAAGACCAGCTTGAGATCCGGAATCTTTTCCGATGTCTCTGGCTTGTAAAATAACGCTGTCTTTCGAGTCTTCAGGTTTGGAGCAAAGCAGTCCTGGACATAACTCCCGGTGGCACGCGTAGTTTTCAACTGCTTATATGTAGTGACTTCGTGTGGTACTGCCCGCGCTCGCTTATGAAGTTAAGTTTGCTTTCTACCAAACCATCAGCGTGACTCACTCAAGAAGTTTACCACAAAAAACGTTTACACATACCGCCGCATCATCACATTCCTCTTTTTTATCATCCAGTTCTGACGTAGAGCTTCGGCTTCATATCAGCTGTTTAATAGAGGGCGTGCTATTGTTTTCGATGAATAGACCATTGATCGGGATAAGTCCTATCTTCATGAACATATCCTGCTCTATGGCATATATTCGACTCTTTTCCAAATAGCGATTACCAAGGATTTTTATTTATTTAACATTAGAAAGGAGGGTAAGACTCGGTTAGCAAAGAATGCTTATCTCCCCCGGCCGAGGCCCTCATATTAAAACGTGATGTGAATGTACAGAATGTAAAAACAAGAGTAAAACAATGGAAACAAAGTAAAATTTTAACAAGAGATGCGTAAACACAAGGGCAAAATAAACCGGAACTATAAAACGAAGTAAAGAAGTAAGTAAAAATTAAAAAAAAAAGTTAATAGGAAATTGATAGAAAAACAGACGCCTAAAACAGACACCAAAATAATTAAACAAGCTCTATGCCATAAAACATTTTAAACACTGAAATAAAGTCAAAGATGGATTGTGGGATAGAGATTTGGTGCGCGTCGTATTTTGTCTGTGACATTTTACTGTGGACATAAACACGCATTCGCTATCCAATAATACTGCTATTTAGAAAAGGGTCTATGTAGGCCCCATAGTTTGTATACTGCTCTGAGGACTCACCACCGTGACATGCATTCTTAGCCTACTGCCACAGAACATTTAAGGTACAACCATAATCCCTTCTCGGACTTTTGGTTTTGATCATGTATATAACTCTCCTCAACAGCCAATGTAGAACGGGGCCATGTATGACAGACCCATGATGATGTAGAGGTCCGAAGTCATGTATAAAGTCTTGGTGTCCTTTCAGGGAACGTAGCTCCCTTCGGGGAGCAGAACCCTTTATGGTAATATAACATTACATAACAGGTTAAAGGGCAACTGAAGGATTGCTAAGGCCCCATAAGATGCCCTGAAGTCCATCCATCCCCAACAGTGGCGTACCCAGGATTTCTCTAAAGGGGGCCATGTAGTATGTTGTGTGATCGCCGGGAGGGGTTAAAGGGGAGGAGGGCCCCTCCCCTTTGAAAATTTTTGAAAAATTAGGTGTCCGTACATGCATTCTGGTGCCACATATGCTGCATTTTGAAGTAAAATTTTTGTTAAACTATTTACGTATTTTTTCAGGAACTAAAGAAAATAATTAGCATCAGTGAAGGGGGCCATGACACTAATCACCCCCTCCCGTGTACGCCACTGTACCAAGCTCCCATACGGATCCAGCAACCCGAAGCTGGCTAGAACCGACGATGTGTCGAAAGGATGCCGTACGCAAAAGATTGGTCGCCCAAAGTTTGGGAGGGGTCTAAGGGGAGGAGGCGCCCCTCCCTTTGAAAATTTTTGGAAAATTGGGTGTTCTTACATTTAATTTGGTGCCAAATATGCTAGATAAAAAATTTACGTATTTTTAGGAACTGAAAAAATGGCATCAGTGGGGGGGACCATGGCCTAATCCCCTCCCCCCTTACGTACGCCACTGACCCCCTAACTAAAAAACAACCAGCCAACACCAAACTGTAATGCTGTAAGGTTAACATTGTGCACTGCTTTAAGGTTTGACAAGTTCTTCCATTACTGTGGTAGAATCTAATTGTTACTGGGCTCGTTCGGTGTTGGTTGGTTGTTTCCTTTTAGTAAAGGGGTTTTGTACTACAGGGCATCTTACAGGGTCTTACTTCAATCTGTCAACGTTAACCCTGAAGCAGTGCACTGATGTTGAGTTGACTAAGGTTTACAAGTTCGGCTCTTTGCCAAAGAGTAGAGGGGACTTTGAAAAAAGTGATTCTTAGATAACTGTCACTTATTCCTTCAATTACAATCCCCTTTGGAAAATTTTTGCTTTTGGAAGAGTGCTGAGATGCAAAATGGTGCTATATTTGACCAATTTTGAAGCATATTTATGATCATTTTGTTCATGACGGCTAATGGAGGAGGGCGGAGAAGGGCTGACTTCCCGCTGGATCCGCAAGTTCCATTTTTTGTTTCAACTTATTTTTCACTGGTACGCATGACGACCAGTGGTGGCACCTGTTCCCCCTTGGATCCGCCACTCTTTGTTCCATCCCCTCCACGTACTGACCGTTAGTCCGAGTTATTCAAACTCATTTAGGTGCCCCGTGTAGTGTCCATCAAGTATTATGGGCTCAGTGCCCTCAAAATAATGAGTTTGTTGCAGACAGTATGCCTCCCAACATGAATATTCGTCAAAATTAAGACAAAAAAGCTGCAAATCCTAATATATTGTGTAAGGTCAGCAGTGGTGGATATAGGGACGCAACAGCCAACAGGCAATTAACTAGGCAAGAACTCGACCGATAATTTGGGTGAAATGCCGATATGGTTTACATAATTTGGCATCTACGCCCCTTTCTGAGAGCCAAAAGGAGTCAAAACGACTGGGAACTTCTATGGTACCTCCGACCCTAGACGACAAGTTGTGCCCCATTGAAAAAATCCAGGATACGCCATTGTAAGGAAAGCGACAGCATTAGTCTGAAGTCCAAAGCTTATCTGAGAGAAGATTTGTAAGTTAGAGAACGGCATGGGCGCCTGATCCTTCTTTTGCTGGTTGCAACCGTTACACAGTATAATATATTTAGCAACAACTAAAAAGTGAAAACTTGGCCACGTTCATTAACTTCCGCGGTAACATTTTTATACATTTGTAAGTCCTAGGGTCCGGCGGTATGGTGAAAAAATGAAAACGTACAGTCGTGGAATAGCTGTTACACTTGTAATATCGGTATTTCCACGTACAAAATTTGGCAAAATCAGTAAATAAATAAATAAATAAATAAATGTGTTATGTAGTCCCACGTTTCACGTGCGATTAACAAGAACAGTCCTAATGTTTTATCGATAACAGAAAAGAGATAAAATACCTTTTTACTAGAAAAAGCAACACAACTGCTCTTGACGTTTTTCTTCATATCGTGTCACCTTATCTCATTATATGGACCACCTTTAGTTTTACTTGCAGGCCCGTAGACTAGGTGTAAATTTTCACCGGCGTATGGGGCGGGGGACAGGGGGCACTGTGCCCCCCAAAAAATTTTGGTGAAACCCAAAATTCGTGCAGAATCTATGGAAATATTCGGGCACAATCCTTGTAAAAAAGCTTTTTGATTCGTTTAAAAAGATTGGAAAAATCAAGGGAAAATAAACTTCAGCCTGTTCCTTGTACTCTTTTGTTGAACATATCCCCCTCCAAAAATCTGACATCTTCCTCGTGTTGATGATGATTAAACCTCTTAAACTCTAAAATGCTCAACCCTCCACCTATTGGATCATCCTTAATTGGCAAAGAAAAGATACTACAGCTGGTCTGTCTTTCATGCCACCAGATAAATTTAAGCCCTTTTGACAAATTAAAGACGCTTCAAGCATTACGCGGGATAATGGAAAAAAATTCTCAGGAAGATTCCAGATGAAAAATTGAAATCATTACTTAAAAATAGGAATTCCTGGAGGTATATTCAATTCAAATCTGGCATCAAATGTAGCACCATTTTGCATTTATCCCACCCTCCGTATGCCAAAATTTTCCAAAGGGGGAGGGAACCCCCTCCCCTTAGACCCCTCCCCCAGGACGGCGATCAGTCATCATTTCATCCGCCCCACCCCCTAAGATGAAAATCCTGGCTACGCCCTTGGGCTCAGATATTCGGGCAAAAAGTTGTGCCCCCCAAATCAAAAAGGTCCCATACGCCTATGATGAGATTGTCAAGGGAAACTGTCGTCTGAGTTTCGAAATCACGTAGGTTCATGATTTCGTAACATGGAAATTTGGGTCAGATAAGTAACATCTATGATAGTATGTACATTCATGTAAATCAAATTAACGCTGTTGGAAGTTAAAAACGAGTCATTTCGTCTTCGATCTTGTCAAGTTATACTGGCAGTCCTTTTTAGTCAAATCTACAGACCGAATCGTTACTCCCATCAATGTAAACAGGTTGCTCGTATCTCTCAGTAACGTTAGCTACATTTTTCCGAATTAAAAATATATGCCTGTACAGTGGCGTACGCTGGCGAAGTTTTGGGCCAGGCCCCCCCTCACGGATGCTATATTTTTTTTAGTTCCTAAAAATACGCAAATTTTGTAACACAAATTTTTCTTCAAAAGGTGGCATATGTGGCACCAGATTGTATGTAAGGTCACCTAATTGTGCCTGTTGTAACCAAAACACTTTTCCGAAAAAAATGTACAACTCCAACCTCTTCAGGGACACCGCATCAGTAGAGAATCTTAGAGCAATATTATGACATGAATGGCATATACGATAACATTTGCAGTATGTATTTGTCGCTACACCTTTTTTTATAACTAGTGCCATGTCACAGCCAAAATATCACTAAATAATGATAATTTCTATGTATGTGATTAACTGAAAGATTTGTCTAAGACCTGCATTTTGCATCTAAGCCACCTTACTTTAACAAGAATTTTTCAAGGGGAGCAATTGTTGACTTAGACACCATACCTTGCCTTTAGAGTCAACCAAAAGCAATAATTCACTTAATAGTGAAAGTTTTCTAATATTTGATCAGTTCGGAAATTTGTCAAAGAGCATCGTTTTGTATCTAAGCCATCTTAACTTTACAAAAAATTCTCAAAAATGCATAATTTACACCGAACTTCTGGCCAAATGTATCTAGAGTGGGCTTAAAACACCATCTTCTATAGTGCCCCCCATGCAATCGCCAACCTCTGGCGGCACCATTAGACCTCCTGATATGGGGGCCCTTTGGGTCCAGGAGACGGGGGCCCCAGGCTCATCGTTACGCCGCTGGCTGTAGTTACAATTGGGGGTAGTATAGCGAGGGTGGAAATGGGTTTTACAATACTCTCAAAAATGGCGGTTTTAATCGGCAATTTGTGCTTGTCCGAAAAGATAATAACCGTCGATCTAGAACGTATTTTAAGCGAAAGAAGAAAGTCAAACTTCGTATCAGCTAGTTCGGTGGATACTATTTACTCCAATGAAAGGTAGGTTACTCTTTAATCATAGAACTAATACCCTCCGAGGGGTATCATGTGATGAGGCACAGGGTATTTACAAGTTTACCCACTTACCGGTGCTACATAGCGCCCCTATCATCCCCCTCCCGACCGAACCTCCTATCTAAGCGATCGCTTTTATATCCTAATTGACAAACCATTCAGCTTTTATTTTTCATTGCTTGTACTTTACGTTGAAACTTTACGTTTCCTTTGAGACATTGCCAGTGGCGGATCCAGGATTTGGCAGAAGTAGGGGGGCAGGTAATAGTGATTTTTACAAAAGACTGCTCGGGTAGAGTCTAAGAGGAGGGGTTCCATGCATAGGCGTAGGAAGCTGTTCAAGACTGAGGGCTGAACCTTGTTTAGGATCACTGTCCTAGGGAAGGGGTCTAAGGGGAGGGGTTCCCCCTCCCCTTTGGAAAATTTTTTAATATTTTAGGGTCCTTAGATGCCATTTGGTGCATCATTTTGGACAAATTTTAAGGTAAATTACTGCAATTTTTGACATTTCATAGCCCTTTGAAAATTTTTTTGATATTTGAGGGTCCGTAGATGAAATTTGTTTCATCACTTTGGACAAGTTTTAAGGTAAATTACTACGAATTTTTGACATTTCTTAGCCCTTTGGAATTTTTTTGGTATTTGAGGGTCCTAAGATGACATTTGGTGCATCATTTTGGACAAATTTCAAGGTAAATTACAACAAATTTTTGACATTTCTTATCCCTTTGGAAATTCTTTTGGTATTTTAGGGTCTCAGATGCAATTTGGTGCATCATTTTGGACAAGTTTTAAGGTAAATTACTACAAACTTGAAATTTTTTATAGCAAAAGGGGTGAAGGCTTAAGAAGCACTTTTCAGCATACTTTTCCATCGTAAGTGTACTAGCAATCACAATCTATCTGTCTATACTGATAATGGCTGCGGAGGAAGCGCTTTGTGAATATTTTTGAAAAATGTACAAGCGAAAATATGTACTTTCAACCCAGGCGTCTACATCATGCTACTAATTAGATTGAAAGGATCCCATACTGATGCTCGGCCCCCACAGAGGTTGGCAAAGTACCTCAGTTTTCCAGAAAGTGCTGTGATCAGAATAGTTCCATGTATTAGCTTATTACCTTACGTAATAATGGTCATGAAATGGAGTGCAAACCGTGACAAATGCGTGCGAAGGGCACTGAAATTTTCATTACATAAGATTTCCATGATAAAACCTGCATTTAGTCTCTGAATTGAGACACTTTCAATTCCCCAACAAACCTATATACGGTATGCCAATCGAAAAGCCAGTCTTTTTACCTGGGATTACTGTAAACAGTTTTCAACTTTTTTAACTTTTGTTTCTATTCGAGGATATTGATAATAAGAACAATACTGAGGCAAGATTTGAAGCGCACGGAGCGCGCAAAAATTTGGTAGTTTGCGAAGGATTGGCGAAAATTCCGATAGTGTGAAAACCATTTGTGAAAGAAAATGAATAGGAATAGGGCCTTGTACTGTTTTATGAACATGGAAAAAATTCAACATTTTTTGGAAGTTGGGGGGGGGGGCCGGGCCCCCTTGGCCCCACTAAATCTGCCCCTGATTTCTAAACAGAACTGTTGTAAACAGTTATCTTTCATCATGAAACTAATACCCGCCCAAATGATTCTGTGCCTCGGGTTAAAAAGATAAATTCGTATTTTTATAGTAGAAAAAAAGGTAGGGCTAAAATGTTATCTCATCATCCATTAGCAGGGCTGGCTTCCTTTTAAGGGATTGTTTTACACTGTGGGAGCGTATCTACACTGAAAACATCAGTTAGACTTGTGGTGTTTAATTGTGGCAGTGGATCATTTGGCTATGACTTATTGAAAAATTACTTTACTTTGTTGTTTTCTCTTATCATATTTTGACAATATATTTGTATGGTATTCTGTAAAACTATATTCCACAGGTTTGACAGGATTCTCGGAAGGTGGCCTAGAATCCGACCAGTGAATAACCTATTTTCACTCTAGCCATAGTAATGAGCTTTTTACAACTTACGGGAGCAAAAACGACAAATTGAAATATTGCTGCAAAGCCCTGTGCAACACATTGACAGTGTACACTGAAGACTTTTTTATGTCCAACTCAATTACCAGCAGGCAGGGGTGCTTGTGCGGACTTGCTATGAATCTGAATGCCTTCAGAATCTGGGAAATCACCTATGAGGGTTTTGTTTCATTCCCAAATTTTTGCAATGAAAGGACCAACTCGGACCATGATATTCGTCGAGACATTTCGGTGCTTTTACAGGTATTTGACTATTGTGTGGGGATATTGGTGGCGGTTCAAGCCGAAATCGAACATTTGTTGTTTACGACTACATTTTTGATGAATCAAAATTTAATTTTCCTCTTTTCCAGACATTCTGTTCTCAAGTCGTCGTTTTACGCATTTACTGGGTGAAAATACTAAAAAAATCCGAGTTTTACATTTTAATCGTCGGCCTCCAAAGCCAAGTCCGTGCCTAAGGACGGAGGGAGGGGGAGAAGGGGGAGAAACCCCCTGGAAAAATTTCACCCCCTAGAAGGTCAAAAAGTACCATTACTTTATTCCATTTGAGTGTCCTTCTCCCCCTCATTACTCCGGGTACGGGCCTAACCAGACGCCAGGAAATAGCACATAAGGGATTAATTCTTAACCTTCATATATCCGGAAGGGACCCCCACCTTTGATGCACCTTTGTTTAGGTCTTTGTCCCTGAGAAGCTTCCTATCTCCATTTGAAGATAGTAGCATGCAACCAGCCTGAACTGGAAAATCTTTTTGTTTACCACCAGGGGCGGCGCCACAAGGTGGCAGGGGGAAAACCTCCCCCTATAATTTGCACAAAAAAAGGTAAAAGAGAAGGAAAAGAAGAGGGGAAAAAGGAGAAAACGAAAGAGAAGAAAGGAGGAAGCGAAAGAAAAAGGAGAAGAAGAGAAGAAGAGGGGTGGGCTCGGCCTATATCTGATCCATACAATAAATCCAGAGCTTCCAGGAGGCCTTATTACTCCGGTGTCGGCAGCCTATACCCTTTTATAATGCCCAAATAAAGCAAGGAAAATTTTCGTAATAGTTCAAGAATGTTTCTGTGGACTCTACGCACGTATTTTTTGCGTAAAAATTTCCCCCAATAGGAAGCCAAAGAGAAAGTTTTTAAGTATCCAAAAGGGGATTTTCACGAGGTTTGTTGACAACATACCCTTCTCTTAGACAACAAAGGCTTCTGTCCTCTTTAATCAACCAAAAATTAGAATTTATTATGAACATTTTCCAGGAAATGAACACTTCCAAAAATATCTCAAAGACAGCACCATTTTGCATCTAGGCAACCATAAATTACCAAAGAATTTCTCAAAGGTGAGGGGGACACCCCGTCCCCTCAGATCCCTCCCCCAGCACGGCCCTCTTTCACCCGATCAAAAATTTGAATTACCCTGGCGCCGGCCCAGTTTACGACCACGTACTTGATGAATCAAAATTTTCATCTTTTCTAGACATTCTCTTCTCAAGTCGTTTATTTACGCACTCCTTGTTCAATGGTGAATATGCTGACAAGTTCCGAGTGTTTACATTTTAATCGTAGGCCCTGTAAGTCTGCCAAGTTGTCAAGGGCGGGGTAAAACACCCTGGAAAAAATTGCACCTGCCCTAGAAATCGAAAAGTACCATTGCCCTCATGCATTTGAGTGTGCTTTGCTCGTAAAAAGTATTTCGCCACCTGGAAACTTTTTGCCCCCTTTATCACTCAGGCTATAAGCCCGCCCAGTAGGCCTACCCGGGCAAGCGGACATGCAGGGCTTCTTAACCTTCATATGTCCGGAGGGGCTTGATGCGCCCTTGGAGTTCCTATTTGAGGTCTTCGCCCCCGAGAAGTTCCCTATCTCCATTTGAAGATAGGAGTATTCTTCATTCTGTTGCCCATAGACTTGGGGGCCCAGGGGATTAGCCTTCAGTTAAAATGTGGTGGGGCGGAAGTATACTTCTACCCCCTCAATGCAAGGGCGAAAACCCATTACTTGCTTCCAAGCTCTGTAAAAAGAAAACTAAAAAAAGATTGCAGTAATTTTCCTTACAATTTGCCCAATATGTTGCAACTAAAATTCAATTACACCCCGGCCATATTGGACCCCTCAGCTCTCGCAAAGGATCGATGGCGGTCCAAAAGAACTTCAGCCCCAAGTCTAGAACAGCTTCCAACGTCTATGCTGATCCCAACTATTTTGCCTTTCCCTCAGAGCTTGACGAGGGTTTCCCCCGGCACTATACTCCCACCCAGCCTAGGAGTTTCCCACCCCTAGCTTAGTCCATAGTCAAGGGGTCAGGGAGAAAACACCCCAGAAAAATTTCTCCCCCGATCAGAAATGACCACATTTCGGTTTATCTCTACCCCTGAAAAAATAATTCTCTGGAAGCTACCCCCCTCCTTCGCAGTACATTGTCTAGCTACGGGTCTCATCCTTTGCACTTGCTATTTGGAAGGGTCTATTGAGATTTTATCTGCTGCAAGCAGCCAAAGCCATTTACGTAGTGATATGTGTTTTATCGTCTTTTTAGAAATGTATTACAAGGCTCTTCAGCTACGAACGGCATGGTTTTTATAAAATATGCGAAATTTTGATGATTGTTATGTAAGGGTACTAAACGGTGGATACGCAGACGGGAAAAGTCCTCCCCAACGGAACAATAACTTCATCATTATCTACTTTGTAACTTGTTCATGACGTCTGATTATTACCGTGACAACGTTCCAAACAACTTTGCGAAGTTGCTCGTTTATGCTTAGTCTTAGCGGTCTACACACTTCAGCGTCTTATTTGACTGTATGAACGTGGAATTTCTTGTAAACTGTTACGCAGGCTACATTTACGAAAAAAATTTTTTTTATGTCGGGCTGGTTGAAAGCTCAGGTTGTACATTTTGTGCATTAAGGCGTCCGGGCAACATATTCACTATTAGTAGTCTAGGCTATTAATAGAGAAAGACAAAATCGAGACATACAAACGGAGAACTTCCTCGAAAATGCCTCGCCTGTGAGTGAGACGTTCAGTTTTCATGGTTATGTCGTGAAGCAGATTCTGCTTGCTAATAAGTACTCAAGTAGGCCTAACGTAATAGTAAGTTAATAGGCTAGCCTAGCTCTAGTCCGCAGTCTGCTGAACTAGCCTAGGCCTAGCTAGGGCTAGTATGATGGCACGACCTAACAAGGCCACTCTAAGAAATTTTTCATTTTTTGCAAAACAAAGAAAAAGAATGTGAGTCTGTCTGTACCTGCAAATCTTTCGGCAGACTTGATCTTCTTTGAGAGCTATAAATCTTTACCACAGAGATACCTGTAGGCCTACAACAAGTTCAGAGTTTTCAACTTATGCCTAAGATTGTAACGAAACTAATAAGTCCAGCGGGCGCTGTTTGTAATTTTTGTACAGAGCTATATGTACAGCTCAGTGTAGGCAGTTTGCGCGTTCAGTTTAAGGCTGCATTTCCTTGCGTGTGTGTGCTTAAAATATAAAACAGGTTCATGGGCATTTGCCAGAGAGACTGCAGTGCGCATACTGCATAGAAAATTGACGCTCATGATTGTGACAGCGGCCACAGACGCGCGTTGTTGGTTGGATCAATGCACGAGATTTGAACGTGGCCTTGTTAGGTCATGTCACTATAGGCCTATATGAGGTCGTGGCTTCCCATACTAGTTCAGGGAACAAAGTGTACATGAGAACTAGGCCTAGGTTAGGCTAGGCTAGCTCGTGTAATGTTGCATTTCAGTGTAACATTGCCATAGGCTAGGCATATACCTACAAGTACAAGCCTCAATGCCTAGCCTTAATTTTGCCTATGGGGAGTCTTGAGGACTGCTCTTTGTTCCAATGTCCATTTCAGTTTCGTTTATTCTCTATATTGCCTCAAAGAGGTACAAAAGACTTAGGCCTATAATGTGACAAATACTAGGGCCAAATAATAATAATAGGCCTAGGCCTATGGCAAAAAGGAAAAAAAAATAGTAACATAAACAACACAGACAGGCATTACAAGTTCAAATTGATCTTAAAGCCTTTCTTAGTGTGACTGAACCTGATGTTGTGGCTCTCCAGGAAACTAAAGTTGACAGATCATGGCCACTATCCATCCAGTTGTTCCATTCCATGTAAAATAGGCAGTTGCAATCATTGCTTTCACATTTTTATGGTAAATAATGAGTGGTTCTCAAAATAATTCTTCTTAGACAATTTAAAAATTAAGTTGTATAATATACAACCAAGAACATTTTGAGAACAACTCTCTTAATATCTGTTTATTTGTTTAAGCAAAAAGTCTGCAAACTTTATTATTCCTAATATCAGACTGTACTAGTCTAGTAGTCTGCCAGATGGATAGTGAATATTATTCTTTACTTTGGGAGCAACTAAGTAAAATTATGGTAAATCACAAAACTAGAAACAACCTTGCTTTCATGTTTTGGGGGACTTTAGTTTCAGCAAAATTGATTGGCTTACTAGGCTAAATAAGGATAGTGGGTTGTACCTGACTAAAAGTTTGGGCAAGCTGCTTCTAGATATTTTGAATGATTTGCTGCTGATCAACTAGTAGGCCTACACTTAACTACTAGTGGTGATAACACTCTTGATTTATTAGTAACCAACTTGCCATGTTAGTACATCAAGATTTCCTCCTTGGACCCTTTTAGTGATCATGAGGCTTTACTCTGTAGACTGAAGTGTCTCTTTCCAATCATTAGACAACCTCGTAGGCTTATCTGGCAGTTTTCTAAGGGTGATTATAGTACCATGAGGAGGGATACCCTGAGTTTCGCTTTAGGTTACTTTAACGGGGAGGGGGGGGGGCAAAATAATCGCTCAAGTGATGATAACTGGCAATTAATGAAGTCCTTCCTTGAAAGAACTGTTAAGAAAAATGTTCCTACCAAAATAACTAGAACTAGGACATCCCTCCCCTGGGTTAATTTCGGCATACATAAGCTGATCAGAAGATGGGACAGGTTGCATGCTATTTTTAAAAAAAGACTTGTAAGAATAATATCTGTGACAAATGGGCTGATTTGCATAAGAATAGTCCAGACCCAAATTTATGTTTGATATGTTAAAGAGGAACATATTCTAAGCAATCTGTGAAATTTTCATT
>WURT03000015.1:1715135-1719119 GCA_009936505.3 Holothuria glaberrima
TACCACAACTTTCACCCTTCCAACAACTTTGTGCGTAAATGATATGTGCGTTTCCAGTATACCACATACTAATATGCATATGCATAAAAGCAACTTCTGTAAGTGCGTATTTCCTAGTTGGCCTTCTTCTTTGAGCGTAAATTTGACTATGTGAAATTTTAAGGGAATGTGCGTCTCATGATCTTTGTTAAGCATGATGATGCTACGAAGTGCGTATTTTGGACTTAAACATTTTTGATAAGCAAGAAAGTGTTTATTGAGGACGTAGTCATTTATTCGTAAAGTATCCAATGCAGTATGCATATTACAAGATATGTGCAAGTATAGAGGGACTGGGTGCCGATGTTTTACAGGCATAGTACTCATAACCAATTGGTTTAGTGTACAAGTTCAAGTTGCTTAAACACCATGACGGCTATCTAGTGATGTACCACTTGAAATACCTCCAAATGTACTGATTGTTTATTTAATTTTGAAATTTTTTAGGCCCTACCTGCAGGGACATGTATACCCTTAAAAGACAATCACGTTTATATGCAAAAATATAGCCTAAACCTCTCCCTTGGATGTTATGATTATAGCTATAGATGCCATGGATAAAGTTAAGTGCACCACTATTTAATCTTCACCATTTGACCTCCAACCTGGCCTGGCCTGAATTACCTATCCATACACCAGTTGCGGGCACATCATAAACATGCCGCTACTATATTCCCCTACGTAATTCCAACTGATGTCCCTATGTTCTGAACCATAACCGACTGCATGGCCAAATGGTTAGAGCATCCGACTTGCAGCCGGAAGACTATAAAAATGGAACCTACTGCCATGCTTGGTGCTCAGCGTAAGCAATGGAGCAGAGAAAAACGAGCCAGTAAGCCACAACTGGTAAAAAGGCCGTGGCCGATCCGACTGTAACCAACTGGTACGAAGATGAGTCGTAAAACCTCATCTAACTAAATAACTAACCTATGTTCTGAACCAGTACAACCCAGCTTATATTCTCACTAGTTACCCTATAATCTAATTATTTAAGGTGCCTGATTTCACACTAACCTGTAGACTTTCAGGAATATGAAGCCCGCTTATCAGGCTGGACAGGACCCTAATCAAAGCCAGGAAGGGAAGAAGGGGGAGGGATGGTCGTGTCCCCAGGCTAGATAAGTTTTGCCGCCTTGAATAATTTCTAGTACATTTCCCCTAGCTCCCCCTCTCCCCACCAACCTCCCCTGAAATATTGTCTGCACAAAAAGTTTTCCTGGGATCCCCAGGGCCCCATGCAATTGCAGGGAAGCAATTGCTAAAGGGATATTTATTCTAAGAGGATTATTCCCATGGAATGACATAAAATACTCAGATACTCTTCTTTCTTTCCTCTGTACTGTAAGCATGAGTGGTTCTCAGTGTAGTACCCAGATCAACCCACCTTTTCCAGTCTATGCTAAAAAAGTTTATTCAATTACCTTCAGATAACCCTAAAAATATCTCTTCAAAGAGAAATGAAAAAGAATGAAAGGATTAGTTACCATTTGACACCAATTATTCCAACTGTGAGCTACTGACCAGGGAGTTCCTGCACTGATTGAGCCTCAGCCTGTCCAGTGACATTAAAAACAAAGGAAAATACCCCATTCCTTTCTAAATACGTTGGCCTAACTGCAGAAACATGCAGTAAATAAGCATACCACTCTCAAGTAATTACCACGGTTACCATTAGCTTCCAAATGGTTTTGAACTAGCTGACCTTTTGACCACCTGCAAGCCTCCACTATAGCTGTGCATTCTACTGTTTTGGATCAAAACAATAAGCTAGCTAAGGTCAGTTCACACTGTCACAAAGTGCTCTTACAGCTAGCTACTCAAATGATTTAATTAAGCTGACGTGGGACAAATGAGGATTTCCTGTTGGCTGTGTGTTAGTAGGAATTCCAATTTGAATTCAGTTTTCAGACATTTTTCTGTAGAGAAGCTTATAACTGTTTACTTTGCTGGATGTACAAGAGAAAATTACTAAATGCTGTGACTGCAAGGTGAGTAATTGTTTGACATCATCCTATCAGCTGAATAGTACACTGTAACATGGTTTAATTCTTGAAGTATCATTAAGGGCATGCATTTAAAGAGAAACTAATGGACTGAATTTCCAGAATTTCATGGCCTTTATAGTGCCTGTTGTACAAGTTGTAGTGATGTACTGTATATAAGCGTAGTGTATACCTACAGTAATGAAGACATTTATGCCTGCTTTTAAGTTTTAACTGTAGCTATAGCACAGGTAATGTATGAACAGCATGCATAAATTTTACAGAATAATTAACTTTTTTCAGGCTACTGTTTCAGTTTGTAGAGTAAGTAAGCTACTATAAAACTAACAAGCAGAGTTTTTTGGGCTCTGTAAATTTTGTTATTGGAATGCATGTATGCTATACAGTGAGAATATTAAGAGGAGTCGAATACCACTGGCACATTAATGAAGCATTAATTACATGAATACTTGAAAAACGTCAAGAATGAGTTGTAATCATACAATACTATTTGAGGAAAATTCCTTTCAGTACTGTACATGCAGTGCATGACTGTTTATAGATATACAAGAGTACAAGGACATGTCTGATTTTAAATGTAGTTGGAATAGGTGCTAATTAAATCGAACCCTCATACAAACTCAGAACAAAGTTACTAAAGAAATGGATGGTGGAAAAATGGCACCAGCTATAGATTGTGGGCCATGGCGTGGGGATCCATGGGAATTGCATCCCCATTTTCCAAATTCTTTGAAAACCTTAATGGCCACTATAAACATAGGCCTACCCAGTGGCTGCAATCATCCTGGCCCTAATGAATTTTATTGCTCTCAAGGAAGACAAATTAAACAACAAAAACCTCAAGCTTCCTAAACTCCCCCCCCCCAAAAATTTTTTTCCGTCAATAAAAAAACTATAACATTGGATTCATGGTTCATCTAGCAACTTGTCAGCTTAACAGGAGCCTGGTACATTGCCCCCCTCCTGTCAGGGAGCTTACAATAGTCACATACCCTCTAGTATTCCCTGTCCAAACTTGAGGTACTGCATTCTCTTTTATTTCTTTGGGGGCCCTGTGATCCCCCACCAGTTTTTTTTTTTTTTTTGTGCAAATCTCTGCCAATTAGTACGGCCCAGCATATCCTACTGTAGTTCATACAGTCTCATACACATTAGTGCAAATTAGTTGAAAGTATTTTCCCGGTGACTCAGTATACTGTATATGTTCTGATGTGGGTTTTTTTTTTCTTTTAAAGTCTAGGTATGTAGCAAATATTTTGGAATAGGTGAGGGTCAGTGAAATATTAGGGGGAAGTAAGGAAGTGGATCAGTGGATCTGCTGTTCTACACTACCTCAGAGATAGTACTTCCATAGTTCTTCTTAGCCACTTACCAGTATGAACAACACAGGTCCATACTATAGGCTAGTAGGGAGCATGGGGTGCCCCTCAAAAAATTGCCAACCCCCTGAAAATCTTTGAAAACAACAAATACTATCATATACCTAAATATGTCTTTACATACAGTCTATCTTCTCCCCCTGGGAAAAAAGTTTTGCCCTCCCTTTGGGATTTACTGTATATGAACGGGGCCCTTTCAGTACCTTGTCTGCATGGGCCTGGTACAGTTAACACAGTGTTGGAACATATACAGCTCTTGAATCATAGAAACGTTGGAACATGTTTCCCCAGTAGAAATATTGTACAGTTATGGACCATCCACTTGAAAATGCACAGTAAGTAGCTAGGTTGCTTTACAGTTTTCCCCACTGGCCGGGTCATACCAAAGACCAAAGACTACTGTCATTGTGCTTGGTGCTCAGCATAGGTAATGGAGTAGGGAAAACAGGCCAATGAGCTACAACTGAAAAGTCTAGAAAGCCGAAAGGCTTAGTGATTCCTTGCCATATGATATATTGTAACAGGACTGAGTCACCCACATGACAAGCATGCGATCCCAC
>WURT03000015.1:1736743-1750359 GCA_009936505.3 Holothuria glaberrima
CATACATACATACATACATACATACATACATACATACATACATACATACATACATACATACATACATACATACATAGACACGCCATCATGACCGCATAGGTTTCTCTTTTCATCGAAACCAAAAAGAGGGACATCGATCACATACCTTGATATGTACGTGATAACATTCAAACTCAATCATATCCCAGACAATTCCCCCTCCTCTCCCACCCCCTGAACAACTGCCACCCCTTAATTTCCCCCTGGACAGTTCCCACCTAGAATAATTCCAAATGTGTTGGTGGGAAAGTTGTCTAAGGGGTAACTGTCCAGGGTGGGACTTGTCTGGGGTAGAGTGTCCAAGGTGGGAACTGTACAAGTATTAATGTCTTAGGTGTTGTCCAGGGAAAAATTGTCTAGGAGAGTTGTAGTCATGACTACATCACACCCATGCAACTGTCTCTTATCACCAAATTCAAATTTGTACACAGTAATTTTTCGAGGAACTTCAAAGTTGAGAAATTTTTGTAAATACTGTTGTACCAAAAAGCTTATTGCTAAGAGCTATGTTTATTTCACTAACCCTTGCACTGGTATCTGTCAAAACTTCGAGAGCCTTTGACAATCTTTCCCATTCTTGAGCTGAAATGAAGTAAAAAGGAAAATGAATAAATTCATATAAATACTCCAGTTAAAAATTTAGATCATCCTAAATGAAAGGGAATACTTTTTCAATACATGCCCTTCAACCATTACACTGCTATCTGTTAAAAACTAAAGCTAATTCTGTTGGAAACAGAAATATTCTGTTCAAGAAACACTTTTGATTACTTCAAGATTACAAAATATTATGTAATACTGGCAGATTATTTCAAAACTTTTTGCATTTCTTTACAATTGTGGAATATTTTTCAAAATGAAATCTTAAATAAGTAAAACATTGAACAGTGGGCATTGGGCTTCCAAGTTTTGCTAGACTATAGGTAGGTATGTAATAATTCCAAAAAGGTCTGTATATTTCACTTGTGTGTGTCCAGATTGTAGAGAAATGGAAAAACTACATCCAATCTCTCCTGCCTACCTCAGGAAAGCACAGAACAGCACTAAGTTCTCTCTGTCTTCCACAAAGTTCTTTCATACTGTTTAAGTGTGTCATGTTTCCTTAGTGCAATTATTTTGTAGGTTCATTAGATATTAATAATGAAGTTTAAGTATATCAGAAACTATTGCGAGAATCAAAATAAGTTGCTCCATGAATTACATCATTGAATTTGTGAACTTGAATAACAAAACAAGGGTTTAGATGAACTTATTTTGCTCATAGATGGCTCCAATATTGGCTCTGGGTTTTGTAAATTTAGATGATGTTAAATAATGGCTACCAGGACAAAAGTGCCAGATGACTGATGACTGATTTATAAAAAGAGGAAATGAAAACATGAAACCTTATCAATTTTGCTGTTTTACAAACCCCCTTATTATTTCCTTAACTTCACCATATACTTAACTCTGTGTTGTTTGAGCTAATGCCAAATAGGTGTTATTTATCAATTACAAAAGAAGAAAAAAGGAAGATGCTGGGTTTACAAAATCAAATGTCTTAAAAAGTCTTAAATGATCAGTTAAGGAATTAAAGACAACACTTATCAAGAAAGGAGGGAAGATTTAGTAAAGGTGTCAAGTCAGAAAAAAGACCGAGTGTGTATTTGTTTGAGCACAATTAATGTGTAAGTGTGTAGAGAGATCAAGAGACAAAATTGTGAAAGTTTTTATTGAAGTGAGCATTAAGCTTTGAGGTTAAATGTTAATTCCTTTATGCATATTAGTGAAGTTGCCCTATGTTTTACTCAAGTCAAAAGACTTTCAATGTAGCCTATATTTTCAGTTCATGTTTTCTGGAAAAATCTTCATTTCATAGTTGAATAAGATGGACATTTCCCACCCAGGGGCAACAGTCACAAATTGTACATGAATGACAAAAAATATTTAACACAGGAAAACTTGTCCTTGCATATTGTTTTCACTTTGTCCTCCTAAAACTACTTGTCTTCATGAGAAAATATAAATTGTTCTGCCTCTGGTGAATTCTTCCCAATTTATCACCTACCTTTCCAAACAATACCAGCCCTTACTCTGATTTTCCATTCATATCCTTAACTACAAAGAGAGAAAAAAAAATATTCCCACATCAAGTTTCTCTTACCAGCCTGGGGATTATCTGGGTTTTTATCAGGATGGCATTTCAAAGCTTTCTTCCTGTATGCTTTCTTAATCTGCAATGAAAATTAGTGAAACATAACTTTTAAGATACAATGGAAGTAAAAGAAGTATGAATACAAAGGAAACATTTATTGTTACAGCTCAAAAGAGAGTATTGCAGAATGTTTTTAAGGTTTGTTTTATAATTATTATGGGTCCAATTGATAGTATCCAAAGGCTGAAATCAGCACCACCCCCCTCTCCATCCAAAAAGTCTGTAACATAAAAGAAAAGAATGGGGTATGACTATAGAATACAGATCCACTCTTAATAACTCTTCCTAGCACATGTGCAATGGATCTTTATGAGAAGGGGCTAGAAGCAAACTTAGTTTGAATTTTAACAGTCTGGGGTGAACATGTACCTGTAAAGCCTGTAAGTAATTTAACTTACAGTAATTTTAGACCTGATTTACCCAAGGCTACTATGGCAGTCTTTCAGCAATGTGTGGCACAACTTTTCTCTGCTAAACACTGTGCACAGTACATGTTCTAGAAGCATGTTATCAAAAGTTACTAATGCCTGAGTGCACTTGAGTTCTGCTGTATTTGTTATTGTTTCTGTCAGGTTGAGGATTACACTTTCCAGTAAGAAGTGTCAACAAAGCTAAGAACAAATCTTACACCATAAGTACATGAGTTACTTTGTCTGCATATAGCACTTCTATCATTCTGTAGAAACTCATTAATTCTTAACTTGTGCCTTTCATACTGGAGTCTTCAGATACAAACTGAAAAATGACAGTTGGGTTCAGCAATACAATGGATGGGAACCACAAGGACAAAGGGTCTCCCATCTGAAATTTCAAGTCAGAAAAGTCTGATAATATCATTTTTGACCATCTAGGGCAAGGATTTGTGTGCTGGTCATTATAACCCAGTCCTAGAATGGATGATGTCACTGGCATTGTTTCCTACTGTTTACATGCAGATGAAAGGAAGGAGCTGATGTGAACATGATTTTCACTGTCCAAGATTACCAGTGGATAGGAAAAGTTAAAGGACATGGGATTTAACATACTACAAGACTCCAATGCTGAAAATGGTGATCACACATACAGTAATATGTTTTTTCACTATGAGCTTCAAAGTAGCATTTTAAAGAGCAGCAAAAATTATACATAAAAGAGAACTGTTGTTGGCATTCCTACAGTAGGATCCCACAAATCTGAAGGTGGAGTTGGCTTGGTGGTTGACTGTACTCACTGTAGCCTTGCATTCTAGAGGTCAAAGAGGGAACAAATCAGAGAGGAACCACTTGGAAATTTTCTGGTGACTAAATTTTACTTGTTCAGCATAGTTGTTCACAGTGATGCTGAGGGAGTTTAAATTGGTGAATTTTTATTGGGTATCTGATGGTCTGCTTCAGAGAGTTGTTCAATTTATTGTACATAGGAAGTTATTTGATTCAGGAACTTGTGAGCTGTCAAGCAGGGGTGCAGAGTAAGCCAGTCTGAATTCCGTGCACTCAGAACTGAAGATCTTCGGCGTGGAGTTGGCATTTTCTTTATGTTTTCTATTATTTTTTGGCATAACTTCGGCATGGGCCTGACATGGAATGCACTTTGGAGAGTAAGGAACCTCCACCCCTGATTGTACTGTAGAATAAAAAAAAGGCTGGATTACAAATAGCCAACCCTGTCTGTTACATCTAGACTTGGATCTGCATGAATACTACACAACAATCCTTGTGGGGTCAAATGTGCAGGGTTGGGTGTGTGCATGCAAAGTTAGTCCATTGAAGAAGGAAATTCAAGGCAGAATCCCTATAAAACTGCTTTGTGTCTTCCAGTTATGAAGTGCTGAATGGAAGGAGGTTTCAGTCTTTGACATATTTATAGCAGTCCTTGCTAGTTTGGATTAGTACATACTGTAGCTATTGTGATGCTGATGTCTTGAGAAATGAATGATCGATTGAGAGTTGATTTCCACTGGTAAAGCAAGAAGGCCCATTCTAGCCTTATAGAGAGTTGTTGGTCTGTTTCCAGTTCTTCTATCCTTGAAGACAGACTTGCATCACCCCAAGTTGACTTTCACTTGGGGTAAGCAAAAGTCTCAGGTTGGTGACTATTCTTTGATTGACATCAGACTTGAAAAATTCAAAAAATGCAGAACAGCTCATGTTACACAGCATGCACAGAGAGTGTTTTGATTACACATTAAGGTCTTCTATGCTCACCAGGATATGGCCTTAAGCAATAAACTTTGTTCGTGTCTGCACAAGGAGAAGCTATATAGACAGTTATGGGAGGGGCTAAAGCTAACTTCATTGGGAGAACTGAATCTGTCTGGGATGAGATTTCCCCTTTATAGGTCTGTAGACATGTAAACGTGATGCTTACCAATTTGGTGTAAAAAGCATTAGAAATGATAAAAACAGCCGCAATTTCCATTCAAATCCATGAAATATTGACCATTTTACAATACAATTACTGTTTTTCCCCTTCGTCATGAA
Organism: Holothuria glaberrima; assembly: GCA_009936505.3. NCBI lineage: Eukaryota > Metazoa > Echinodermata > Holothuroidea > Aspidochirotida > Holothuriidae > Holothuria > Holothuria glaberrima. The sequence goes on from WURT03000015.1 coordinate 1,741,436, forward strand.
TAAACTTTGACATGAGCTACTTATGCAAATTTGTGACGTACAGAGAGGGACATGTCAACTGGCTGTAATGTTATCCTTGTTAGTTAAGCCTTCATTTTAGGGACAGCTGTAATTTTGGGGTGACCCGAGGGGTTACTTTTGAAAGTAGCTATTTAGATCTTTGAAAATATCCACATTAAACACCAAACTAAAAACTAGTTATTACGTAATTAACAGATAATTTATAAAGGAATAACAAAAGAAATACAGACACGATCACACACACGGTCAGGGGTAGGGTTATATACCTGGTACGCATACGGATAGGGTTATATACGTGGTACTCATAGAGATAAGGTTAGGGTTATACCCTAGGGTATAACCCTAGGGTATACACAGAGATGTAATATACGTATAGACATGTGTATATGCAATTAGTATGTACTTATAATATTTAAATTTGTTCATCGTCAGCTCGGCTCACAGCGCAATTAGTCAGGGCAAAGACTCACATTGCTGGCATTTACAGTGCATCGTGTTCCTATTCTTGCAGGGAACCCCGTTCGAACCCACTGACCACCTTTCTTCCTACACCTGCTTTACTCAAGGCATGTTACGCTTCTTCATCTCAACTCTTTTGGAACTTGTCACTGAAATTTTAATTTGGAGTGGTAAGTTTTAAGTGGAAATGCTTCATGACTTCCAGTCACTGATTCTAAATTAGCACCGATTTTTTTTACCAAATTTCCTGTAGAAAAATATAAGATACATACAAGAGAAGAAATTTGAGAACTATTAAGTAGCTAACAATGAAACAAAGGCACATGCTACGATAGCCCACCACAGGGGCGTATCCAGGACTATATTTATGGGGGGGACATGCTCCGACACTATAAGCAGAGCGCCACCATGAGTTCTGACAAAAATGCCTCCCAGATTGTAGGAAATGGCACTTTCTAGGTATTTTATGTTGCACTTAAACACTCCAAATTTTGATATTTTGTGTTTTAGAAATTTTACCATTGATAACATTTTATATACTATAAATTACATTTTTGACAGTTTTTTATTCTAAATTGCTTTATGAGTTTTCTTTTTAGAGTTTGTTTCAAATGCGTGGGAAACTGTTTTTTCGGCTGGGTGGGGGTGGGTGAAAGTTGCTTCAAGCCCACGTCCTGGGGGAGGGCTAAGGGGAGGGATGTACCCCTCCCCTTTTGAAACTTTTTTAAAAATAAGGTGTCCTTACATGCCATTTGGTGCCACATTTGCTACCTTGAAGTAAAAATTTGTTTCAAAATATTTATGAAATTTGGGTATTAAAAATAATCAGCATCAGTGAGGGGGGGAGGGGGAATGGCCCAATGGCCTTAAATACGCCACTGATAGTAAAAATAATAAGTTAAACCATTGGAAAACACAATGGTGAGTTATCAAATATGTAGACCTGTACTGGTGCAGTTTAAATCAGAACCTTATTTTATTTACCAAGAAAGTTCTTTTAAACTATTGATTTCCTTTACACTGTAGTTACATCATTGCAATTTATTTTTCTTTCAGTAGGTGCCCGAAAAATTGTCAGCATACTACCCAAATTTTCACAGAAATTTTTGGTTGGGGGATACAGCCCCCACCTCCTATGCCTATGGATAAGTTTTGGTTAAATGGAGAAGCATAACTTTTCCACAGAATATCTCACCAAGTCATTGAAACATAAAAATAAACAGCTAGGGTATATACTTAAAGAGCTATTACTGACATTATCTGAGTTTGGGGGAGTAGTTCAGTAGTTCAAATTTCTGATTTTCTGCAGGTTCTATAATTTCTGAGAGCGCCCATACCATGAGCTTAATTTTCACATGCCGGCTTTACTTGTGACCCACAAACCACATTATTGAGCCTATGAAACAATCATAATCAAACCTTTCTCACTTTACGTGTTGAGGAAAACATCAAAATTTGAAAGTATGCTATTGCACAGGGGCCTGGCTATGCACACACAGCCTGGGGGGGGGCCAAGCCAAGGAGCAGGGGGACCTGGTCCTCAAATGCCTCCTTGGTTATCGGCCTGCTCAGGACTATCCTGAAATCTTAACTAGGGTGGGGGAAAATTGGGGGTAGCTGTGGGGGAAAGGAAAGAAACTGTGGGGGAAAATGCCCCAGTCATGCCCCCACATAGTACCCCCACTGGGAATATCCAATCAAATAACTGCTCCTCCCCCTTTTTCATTTTTTCATATTCAACCGTGCCATATACAGTACTGCTCTTAATTTGGCAAATTATATTTAAAACAGGTCACCATACCAGTAAGCAAGCGCATAGAAAGCGGGAGACTGGGAGGGGGACTCCACCCCCAGCAAAATTTGTAGGGGGCAGAAGTATGCTTCAGTCCCCCACTTTCCAAGCCCAAAAACCCTTTATTTGTTTCTTCTGTTGAAAATGTCAAATATTTGCAGTAGTTTACCTTAAAATTTGTCCAAAATGATGCACCAAATTGCATCAAGGTCCCTCAAAAATCCAAAAATTTTTGGATTGCAGGTGTCCCCTAAGACCCCTCTCCCAGGACGGCGGTCAGAAACAAGGTTCAGTCCCCCAGTCTCAAACAGCTTCCTACGTCTATGCCAGCAAGAAAAGGATATTATAAGCACCCTACTCCCAAGATCCCACCCCCCCCAAAAAAATACAAAGCTGCCAGTGACACCTTCAAACCACCTGAAAAATATGCAAGTGAAGTATGGCAGTCGTGGTTCAGATCGTTTATTTCAGACTTATTAGCAAAGATTGAGAAGATCTTGCAGCGCACGTACAGTACTGAATCCGTGTCCATAAGATGAATGAAAATCTTGTGGGCACGTAGTCTGTGTTTGTAAGATAAATGAAAATCTTGCAAGCATGGAATCCTTGTCCACAAGATGAGTGAAAATCTTGCGGGTGTAACAGGGCAGGCCTATTTATAAGTTATCGTAAAGCTAAGCCAGAGACTGTTAACTGTTATATAGTAGATTTAATGTTTTATTATGACGCAGACAGCTAGCTATGATTATGAGCACACTCATGATAAATTTACAAATCCTTACGATATAATGCACAGTGTACTGCACATCCAGACGGCCACTGTACTGTTGTTTGTATAATGCGTGCGCGCCTGTACTGTAATAAAGTTTGTATGCTAGCGCTGTCTACGTCTATGACATCACAACTGTTCGTGAATCCCCTTATGTATAGTTCAAACAAGGAGCGTGTAGAATTACATTGTTTTCTGCGTGGTGTAAATTTATAATTTTCAAAGTAAGATTCATTCATTAATTGAAGGAGATCGAGAGAGGGTGGAAGGTTTAGCGAGGGTTAGTGCCGTTGCAACTGCAAGAGTAAGTGCTGTGTTATAATGAACTGGCCAGATTACGTAGCAGTAAACAAATAAGATTAAATCATTAAAGCACTTTTTAAACATTATATCAATTGGGATTGTTTTATCTATTCCATTGAGTCTCTCAGCCACATGACCTAGAATTCAATCCTGCATGGAGAAAGATTGTCATATCGCTCCAGGAGAAACAAGCTGCCGATTTGAAAAACGCGGCTATCCCCTTTACATGGGTACGGAATCCGTGCCAATAATGCAAAATATAAGCTTTTAAATTTGAGTATACTAAGGTGACCGTCGACTGCCGGGGCCCGTCGAGTGCGCACCTAGCATAACATTGTACACTAACAACCTTGTAGGCCTATGATAGATTTCTTAAGTGCGCATTCGACGGTCACCCCAATATATCAGACATGGCAAGCATGCAGAATCTGCAATGTGATTTGATTGGGCCTATATGACACTGTTCGCAGCAAATTTAGAACATTATCGAGAGCGATTATCATACTGTACCTAGTAAAGCCTTATTTGAAGCAACGCATTTCAATATCACTACTTAACACATATTCCCAGGAATTATGGGAGCAAATGTGCTTTCGTGGAACACATGCCCATAGTCAAATCAACGACTTTACTGTGGTATAACGAGAGTATGAAAATCGGTTGAAGCAGAATTCCATTCCAAAATTTGGGGCAATAAAACAAATCTTCGATTACTCTTTGATAAATTGTTACCTCTTTCTCAGTTGCAGACGGAAGTAAATCAAGCACTTCGTAGAAATCTTGATCGTTATTTGGCTTCGATGGTGCCATAATGACTGAGGTAGCATTTGCGTGATACGATCAGGTTAAAATTTCACACACTTCTCAGATCTGCCGTCAATGCCCAAAGTCTGTTGTAAATTTCCACGTTTGGTGGAGGAACCTCTCAAATGGATCTGAAAACTTGTTTTGAGTACATTATTTGTGCTTTTTCTTCCTAAGCTTCTGATTAAATAATATCTCTCCCCCTGCGTCCTCTTGACACTATTGAAAAACAGAATGTCGTAAAATTTGAGAATAGTGGAAATGCTGAATCTGCTTAGTTGATTTTTTTTTTTTTTTTTTTTTTTTTTTTTTTTTGGGGGGGGGGGGGGGGTGCCCAACCGCTGTGAACCCGATTACGATTTCACGGCGAATTTAACGACACATGGAATAGAAATCGTCGTGATACGTTGCGAGTTGTCCTGAAAAGCAAATTCGATACAAAAGGGATACTGGTTGAGACTGGTGGCGACAGGATTCGCGGCCAGGCGGGGCCGCGGCAAGCGGCGGCTTCAGTCAGGCGGGGCCCATATGAGTCACATGCATGAGAGCCAACAACCCCGCACCAGTGGCGTATCCAGTGGGGCAGGGGGTCGAAAAATTCTGAAAATTATAAAATGAACCCAGAATTAGGCGTTTAAGCTATAGATTTCTGTATGGGGTAGGGTGAGGTGCGTTTTCGACGGAGTGACGGATCTATTGTAATCATTTACCATCACAAACATTTCTCATACTATCACAATTTTCGCATATCCTTCTCAAACTATCAAAATTTTCGCGCGCTTCGTGCGCACCAAACCTTACCACAATTTGTTCTAATTAGCAATATCTTCCGATAGCAACTCCCAGAGAAGCACTGCAGCAAAAGTCCAAAGCTGTTAAAAAATTACCAGGTGAAAGACTGGCTCTTTTTGAGTGGCATGTAGGTTTGTTAGGCAATTGAAAGTGTTTCGATGCAGATTCTGAATGCAGGTTTTGTCATGGAAATCTTATGTTACGAAAAATTTCGGCCACGCCCGCATGCCACACAATTTGTAATCACTGGCGCACGCAAGGGGGGCATTGGGCTATGGCCCCCTCACAGATGACAATTTTTTTAGATCATGAAAATACGCAAATTTTGTAACACAAATTTTAATTCAAAAGGTAGCATATGTGGCACCAGTTTGCATGTAAGGACACACAATTTTTCAAAAATTTTCAAACGGGAGGGGGTATACCCCCATGGGCCTCTCATTAATGCCAATATTTTTTAGTTCCTAAAAATACGTAAAATTTGTAACACAAATTTTACTTCAAAAGGTAGCATATATGGGACCAGATTGCGTAAGTGAGGTCACCCAAATTTTCAAAGGGGAGGGTGTCCCTCCATGGGCCCCCTCACTGATGCCAACTTTTTAGAGTTCTTAAAATAAGTAAATTGTGTATTAGACAATTTTTTCTTCAAGAGGTAGCCAGATTGCATGTAAGGACACCTCATTTCTCAAAAATTTTCAAAGAGGAGGGGGCACCCCTCCCCCAGGCCGGAGGTCACTCAACATATTGCATGCCCCCGAGTCCCTTGAGAGAAATTCTGCGTACGCCACTGTTTGTAATCCATCTCATGACGATTATGAAGGTAATAATAAGTGGTACCGGTACTATATTCTGATCACAAAAACTTCAAAAGACAGAGCCAAAAGATCTGTAGGGGCCTTGCATCAGTATGGTATTTTTCAATCTAATCTGTAGCATGATTTGGAAGGTTGGAACTTGAACGTATACGTATTTACCATAATATATTTTCAGAAATTTTTACCGAACGCTTCAGGCGCAGCCACTATTGGTATACATGGCTACTGTTAATACACTTACGACGAAACAGCACTCTAAAACGCGCTTGTTAGTCCTTCACCCCTTTTGCTATACCTAACAGGGAGGTCTAATATCACATTCCTGCACCTTTCCCTCCCATTCCTCATTGCTGGAAGCTGTTCGTCTGGATTTTCGTTCAAAATTAAATAAAGTAAAATTACAAGTTGTAAAGTGCTCGGCATCATACTCTGTACTATCATTTGTATGCAGGTAATAAGCATTCAGTGGCGTATTTAGGGGGCCACTGGGTCATGGGCCTCCCTCACTGATGCCATTTTTAAGTACCTAATGTACGTAAAAAATTTTAAAAGAAAATTTCACTTCAATGGTATCATATGTGGCACCATATTGCACGTAAGGACACGTAATTTTTTCAAAAAATTTTCCCTCCCCTTAGACCCCTCCACCAGGCCGGCAATCACATACTGCATGGCAACCCGTTAGAAAATTCTGGCTACGCCACTGTAAAGCATTATGACATTACCCCCATTCTATACAATTGATTCAGAGCTTCCGGGAGCCCTATACATGTATCTGTCAGCCTTAGATGCCCTTTTATAATGCAGAATGAAGCAAAGGGGAAGTTGGGTAAATGGGTAATAGCCAAATAATGTTTCTGTGGACTCCACGATAGTAATTTGGCGTAAAAATCTATCCCGCATAGAAGGCAGTACAGTAGCCTAAGAAAGGGGGGCTTCAAGAGATTTGTTGACAACATATTTTCTCTTGGACAGCATAGTCTCCTATTTCACTTAACCAAAACATAGAATTCACCAAATTATGGACATTTCACAGTCAAAAATGATCAGCTCCGAAAATACTCCAAAAATAGCACCATGTTGCATCTAATCAAACTTAAATTGACAAAAAAATTCTCAAAGGGGAGGGGGCACAAGGTTACACCCCTCTCCCAGTAGGGCACCTTTATGTAGCGACAAAGGAAGGGTCCCCACTGCTGTATTAAAACGCAGGGCACATGAAAAGGGTGCAATTTACGCAAACATGGGAGTTAAATTGACGTAAAATTACGAAATCATCGGTGGTGCCCCCCCCCCCATTACCAAAGTCTGGCGGCGCCACTGATAATTAATGATTAATAAATTAGGAGAAAATTTTATGCCCCCTCAATCACAACACTTGCCCCCCTAAAAATGTAAAGCTGGCTATACGGGCCTAAATTTGCCTTAGAATTTGTGCAAAATGATGCACCAAATTGCATCTAAGGACCCTCAAATATCCAAAAATTTCCCAAAGGGCTAAGAAATGTCAAAAATTTTGCAATGATTTACCTTAGAATTTGTCCAAAATGATGCACCAAATTACATCTAAGGACCCTCAAATATCCAAAAATATCCAAAGGGCTAAGAAAAGTGTCAAAAATGATGCACCAATTTAGACCTCCCCCAGGACTCAATATATCTTATTATCAATATTTTCCGATAACCTGATAACAACTCTCGGAGAAGTACAGCAGTAAAAGTTGGAAGCTGTTTAAATATTTCCAAGTAAAATACCGGTTTTTTAATTGGCTTATAGGTTTATCTGTTTATTGGGGAATTAAAAGTGTCTCGATGCAGAGCCTGAATGCAGGTTTTGTCAAGGGAATCTTACTTAATGAAAAATTTCTGAGCCCTTCGCGCCCATTCGTCAAGGTCTGCACTCCACCTAATGACCATTATTAAGGAAATCATACATGGATCTGTTCTGCCAGCCTAAGATACCCTTTTATAATGCGCAATCAAGCCAACGAAAATTTCTTAAAGTCCAAGAATGTTTTTGTGTACTCCACGCACTTATTTTTGGATAAAACTTCTCCAAATAAAAGGCAGTTAAGTAGCCAAAGGGGGACTTCTGGTTTGTTGACAACATACCCTTCTCTTAGACAACATACTCTCCTATTCTACGTAATCAAAAATTAGAATTCACTAAATAATCGACACTTCTCCGTTCCAAAAATATCCCAAATATAGCAGCATTTTGCATCTAAGCAACCCTATATTAACAAAAAAATTCTCAAAGGGGAGAGGGACACCCACTCCCCGTAGACCCTTTCCCCAGGACGGCACCTTTATGTAGTGAGAAGGGAAGGATTCCCCACCGCTGCATACAGTTACAGGGCGCTTACAAAGAAGAACAATGTAGGCAGACTTGGAGGACTCAGGTGATATTACGACGTCATCTGTGGTGCCCCCAAACACCAGATTCTGGCTACGCCACTGAATACGCCAACACCGCGAGCCCAAAACTGGGGTTCCGGGAAGTCCGGGACGAAATGTCAAAATTGGGAAGAAAATTGTCCTTCCCCCCCCACCCCCAACAGGGAAAGCTGGCTACGCCACTGCGACGCACCGACAGGGGCGCGGGAGGAGGGGTCGACTGTATAACGCTCGATGTAGGCCATGAACAGGTTTAGCGGTAGCCTACACAGCCGCAGATCATGCGATACTGAAAGGAATGAAATTACCGACCTTTACAAAATACTCGGTAGGTTACTAGGTTACCCGGGGTTGTGCTATTACTAGATGTAGCCAATACGGAACGGAACTACGTACACTATCAGTGAGAGCAGGGAAGTGTTGTTAGATGGAGATCCATCACAAACTTTAATTTATACTAATCCAATTAGATTGACAGTCAGAGTGGAGACTAAAACCTTTAACTGGGGATCACTGAACTAAATGGCATTGAATTTCTTTGTCTAATATCTCGGCAACCACATCTACTCATTCATACCTACAGCGACTCCAACAAAAACGATTATCCGGAAAAATGCTTTTACGACTGCCAAGTACGAAACACTGTTCCGACATTCAAAACGACTGTTTATTGCCAAGGAACCTATTGATGCTCGCTATAAACCAATGCTCATGATTTATGCAAATGAGCAAAAGAAGTATAAGACTAAACTTTTCTGTCGGTTTTTGA
>WURT03000015.1:1750459-1776861 GCA_009936505.3 Holothuria glaberrima
AGTTAATTGTGTGCACTCAAGGGTAAATCCTACCACTGGCAGCACTTTTGGTAGATAGTTTACTATCAAGTGTCAAAGTATTACTCCCTCAGTGAATCTCAGGACGAATCTTTAATGGGCTGCATTAATTGGCCATCATAGTCACATGATCAAAATAGGTCATTCATGAACTAGAGTGATGGGGCATACTAACTTTGATTGGGGTGACTGCATTTTCCCTTTAAATAGGTGATTCAGATATGTAGGACATCTTTGTTCTCAATGAAAGCAGATTTCCACAGCAATAGGAACCCCACATTTTAGCTTCACCTTCCTTTCCAAAACCTGATGCCTTAATGCTAGACTTTCTGGGCATCAATTGCTACCCCTTCCCCTCCCCTACCCACCTATATTGAAGACCTCAGACAGGCATATCATGGTGCCACACCTAGGCATGACACACAGTATCACCAAGACATTGAAACCTTTTGAGCACTCAGAAAGTCAAAAAAAAGAAGTGAATTCCCATGGCAAAGATAGGCATTTGAGAGTAGCAGTGAATGACACAGGTAGCTAGTTACTTAATCAACATTTAAATAAAAGCCACAGCTTTCTGCTCGACTTTAAAGATTGGGGTAGAGGTAGGGTTAGGAATGGAATTAGGGTCAAGTTTGGGATTAGGATTAGCCTTGGATATGGTTAAGGTTTGGATTAGGTAAAGTAAGCTTGGATCTAGCGAACTTTTCATCTGGTGAACCCTAACTGTATAACTCCACAGACAGGAACCCCTGGTGGATCTACGGCATTAAAGAGCTGGGGGGGGGGGGTGGGGTGAACAGGCAAATAATGTAGTTACTACCCCTAAAATCGAAGAACATTTCAATAAATTACCTGTACAACAAAGATCTTTTTTCTGAAAGAGGCTGGGAGGGAAGCTTGGTAACTATGCAAGGCCAATAGAAAATACAGAGTATGTACAGAAGTTCTCACAGATAAATGCACACAAAAAGCATGAAACAGAAAGCATATGGATGTTGAGAAAAAGAAATTTATTGTTTATGTTCAATTATAAAGTTCAAATCAAAATGGTATAAATTTTCAAATATGACCACTATAGACAAATTTCTTTTACAAATTTCATGTTTGCACAAAGGTCACACTTAATTTTCAGGTCCCAATGAGCCTGAGGGCTTTACAAGTGGGGAGACACACTTTGTGGTGCCGAAATTGAACCTGTTGGGGTCATCCAGGTTGGGGATGCTGAAAGTTTTCATTAACAACAAATATGATACATGCTTGGTCACCACAAATACAATATAGTGTCAATCAAAATGCCTTTGCTCGTACAGTATGACATAACTGCATTGCTGTCATATAGCATATTTTGCTCACTAAACTTAAAGGCAATAGGCAGTCGCCACAAAATCTGCTTAATCAGCACTCTTGCAAATCTCTTCTTAATGCATAACAAGCACCTCTGAAGATGTTTTGAACCTAACTATTAAAGCAAGGAGAAATTCTCCTTGAATTTCACAGTTGACTGACAAATATATTTTCACATTATCAAAATAGGCCATTCATGAACTAGAGTGACTGGCCATGTACTAACTCTGCCAGATTGGGGTGACTGCATTTTCCTTTTACTGCTCATATTGCATACCAGTCCCTTAGGGAAGTTTGACAGCCTTCCCTGATTTTCTATCTGAAACCCTGGGAGCTTATCTTTGCTCAGTCTGTGCTTCCCTTGTGCGTGCTTAATAATTTGTTTGGTCAGCTCAAGTGTCTTGCCTAATGGCAGTGACTAAATGTAATCGGAGCTGTGGCTTGCACTGTTCTTCTCCACTGAAGAAGTCAGGCAAACAATTGGCTAATCAGCCATGCACAACTTTGCCTCTCAAAAAGATTAAATTGGGGGACTGACAGGGAGAGGTTGGCTTTCAGACTTACTCAGTTGTTCACCTTATGTTATGCTGATGTAGTGTTTTGGCTGAAAATAACACTTGCAAAATTGCACAGTGGGCTTGGCATGCTCAAATTTTTGAAGGATACATCATGGTTTCTCTGAGTCTTATTTACTATAGGTTTCCAATCAATAAATGCAAGAGAAATGCTTCATGACTGAGGATGTAGAATTAACCTACTATTTTGATGAAGGATAACATACCTTTATAGGAACTGTATTCTATGCACACATGCCTTGCCAAGCCACTTGGTCAGGGATACTATTTAACTGGCTACCAAAAATACTATGAAGGAAACGAGTCTCTTCGTCTCCCAAAGCAGGCTAAAAAACTTAGGTTTTTTAGGTAGGGAAGTAGTACTGAAGATGTTTTAAGCACAGGTGGAAGAATCTATACTCACTGGGAGTAAAACTGGATCATTCGTTGTGACAACTGCCATCTATCAAGGATAGTGCAATATATCCAACCTGACTGCAAAATGAAAGTAGCCAAATTCCTGCAACCATTTACTAACTGTATACTCTAGGACAAATACAATTAAGGTGCCAATAGCAATGAGTGCTCAACCTTTTACAGAAAATTATAGGCTAAATTAAAGGTATTTGCAAAGATAAGGAAGGGGAGAGGGGAATGGCACTCTTTAGGCTCTATGGAACAGAAGTATGGGAGAAACTAACAATGAAACTCTACAACACTGAAACATTGAGACTTCAGATTTCTTTCAGTGAAACTGCCCATTTGGGGCCACTAATGGTCCATTGAGAAGTACATATGTTAGGTACTTCTCATATGTTAGTGCACCTAAGTCTCCCCAAAGAAACTGGAAAATAGGAAATTCTCTGATGCAGAGGACATGCCAACCTCATGCTACCTTACAAGTAGCATACATGGTATTGCACCCTTTCCTATGTCGCTCCTGCAACCTGGTTAAGTTAGGAACTGCTGTAGACTACCGCTCAACAAAAACAATTTGTTACAAGCAATTAAGTTAAGTGTGTAAAATATGCTATATGACAGCAATGCAGTTATGTCATACAAGCATAGCTATTTTGATTGGTACTATGCCACTGAGAATAGAATTCCTGACTTAAAGTATTACTTATACACAGCTCAGTATCCCATTTGATCAGGGGTTACTATTTATTTAAATAATATTAGAATATGAAAGAAATGCAACAAAAATACACTTTGGGTAGCACCCCCATGATTTCTTGAGGTAGGTTATAATAAAAGTTTGCCATAAATAAAGTCTAATTAGGTGCACACAAAGCATGCTATAAAATAGTCTCTTTGTATTGGCAAAGTTGTTTGTATTACCAGTCGTACACCATAAAGCTTACAATAAATTACCAGTCACAATAATAGGAAATTCTGAACAAAGTATGAGTTATTTTGCAGAGTGGTGCGGTTACATTTAAACATTTCAACCCCCTCCCCCCCCCCAACACACACCCCACTCTCCTTAAAAGAAGGGTTCACGCAAAAATTCACTTTTCATATGTGAAAGAGCTTAGGAACTAAATCTATGCATTTTGGCGAAACTTTCATTCAAATCGACCATGTATTACTCGAGATATCAGCAAAAGAAGTTACTACTGTACATGTGACCCAAAGTAAGTTTGTGGCAAGCAGGAATTATATCACTAGGCAGCTACCTGATATCACTTCCTCATATTGATAAGGAATGCTTTGTTTCCTTTGTTTTTGGGGTCTGTTGTGTTGATCTTGAAATTAATAGGGATAGGACCTTCCCATGGGGACTGTGAGGTTTGTAATTTTTCCATGCCTCTCATGCAGTCACATTCCGATAATATTTGATTGCTAAGGAGAAAACTGGTGATAAAGTTTAGAGAAAAACAAAAGACTGTTCATTAATATGAGGCTATGACATATGTGCTTGCTTCAAGTTCACTTTGTGTTGAAAATATAACAACTTTATCCGCTGATATCTTGAGAACCACACATCAGATTTCAATGGAAATTACACCAGATTGCTTTATAAGTACCTCTCTAATATATTAAAAATTTGATATGACCTTAAAGGTAGAAGGCAGTAACCCCAAGTTTATTTTCAAAAATTTGCTAAATCTTACAGATCTCCTCTTATTTCTCTCAAAAGTATTTTCATAATGTTTCTGTGTAAAATCATTGAATATTGCAGGTAAACCAATGAGTTATTCTGCATAAATTTAGGAAATCAGTAACAAAAATATTGTCACATGATTGATAAGAGCCATTCCTGAACTAGTGTACCAGGGTAAACCAATAAGTTATTCTGCATAAATTTAGGAAATCAGTACCAAAAATATTGTCACATGATTGATAAGAGCCATTCCTGACCTAGTGTACCAGGGTACACTACTTCAAATTGGGGGGACTGCATTTTACCTTTAAACCCTTCTTTTAAATCCTCTCCTGATTTAATCAAGGGTTCTAGACAAGTTCTGCTTTCCTATTAAAGGTCGTTGAAGTACCCAAATATGAAAGAATCCTATTAAGTAATCTTAAACCACATCTGAGTTGATGGCTTAAAAATATCCTCTTATTTACGCATCCTCATAGTTTCTTGTACGAACGTTATACAAACATTGCATATCACACTAATGCCAATAAGTTACCCTAATACAGATACAAAAATTATCTAATAAAAATTTCACATATTTAAAAAGCCATTCTTTACTGATCAATTGTCATAGTAGCCTATGTTTCAAATTTGTTAAAAGGACTAATATAAAGAGACAATCCCACAACACTAAACATTTTCCATTTCCAATCAAATGATAACAAATAGCCATCCCTAATGGCTACTGTAATCACAAAGAAGCAAGACAATGAACCTATATCACTATGGGAATTATCCTCAATTTTTTTTACAAAATAACTATGCAAAGCTTTACAAAAACTTTCTAGTACTCACCATTTTACCATCTGATCATTTGACAACATTTTGCTCACTTTACAAAGTTTTCTGTACATACAGTAGGCCATTCAGGGCAGACCCTTCTTTCTTTGAACTTCAGAAACTCTGAGAAGCTATTTTCAGAACCTGCCAGGACAAGGTTTGTGAAGCCCCTAATTATAACTTACTATACAAGAATGTCTTGTCTTAGTCCCATATTGTGTCATATCTCAAACACTGACAATGTAGCCTATTGTGAGACACACATACAGTAGTAGTGGAAAGTAGCAAATCCAGGAACCCTTTCTGAAGTAGTTAAAGATGGCATCCCCCGGTTACAAAAAGTTTATTGCTGAATTGGACTATGTGATAGATGAAACTAAGGTTTGAGTACCAGGGGTAGCCCCAGGAATTGCCTGATAGGGGACAAAGCTCCCTGGTGGGGGAGAGAACCCAAAGCCTTGACAAAGGCTTTAAGTTGACAAAAGGAAGAGGAACACAAAATTTTTTGGCACACGAAGTGTACAGAAAAATATTTGGTTTTACCAAAAAATTTGGGAGGTTTATTGAAGAAAATCTGGATTTTTTATGGGAGGAATTTTGAAAGATTTGGGTTTTTTTAAGGAATATTGGAAAATCTGGGGTCTTTATTGAAAAATATGCCCTTCCTATAAGCAATATCAAGCAGATCATCAGGTGACTGAAGGTCATTGGAATAACATATTATAATGTACGGATTAAGGCTCCCCAAAGAAATTGGAAAATTTCCCTGATTGGGGGCAGCATTCCCCAATGGGGGCTCTACCCCTCCCCCCGCACAAGGACTACCCTTGTTGCAAAATATGAAATAGCGGACAGACAGATGGACTGAAATGTAGTAGGGAACTTACTTATAAATGTCACAGATGAGGGCAGCTCCAGGACCGCATGAAATGATGAACTCACAATGTTAAACCAAAGTATGAACTTGACAGTGCTCAAATCTAAACCTTCACTATGAGAAGGTAATATCTGGGATACCTTCCTCTGGAGAAATATTAGACATAAAGAGATTAAATCTAATGGGGAAGATTCTAAACATAGTCAGATGAAATCTCCTAGCAGCTGCACATCACAGTAGCTAAAGAAACTTTAATTGGCAGAGAGGTGATCCCTGGGCCACCTGTTAAGCCCTCACTCTGTTCCATGTCTGCTTGAATTTACAATGGTCACAGTGTTGACCATACATACCTGAAAGTAGCTGCAACAGCAGTGCCTTGCCTGCTCCCCAAACCCACACCACACATTAATCTGTGTGAACTCCCAAGTTTTTAAGCACAGGTTATTCAGATGCCACTTCAGGACAAGCTGGTGCCTTACTGAACAATATGTAAAAGATTTATTGCTAACTTTTTTTTGCAACACTATGCAGTTATGGTGGTAGTACTCTCCTAATGATTCCCCACCAGCTTCACCCACCCTTCCCACACACCTCCCTGGCTGGGCCATGATGATGTTCCACCTTTTGTGGATAATCTCCCCCTACCCCACAAATCTCCAATGGCATGATGTCTTTCACAAAGCAAATAGTTGTGTATTTTCTTGTGACAGTCAAATTTTAAACTAATAAACCCTCTTGGAGGATTACTAGGTTAAAAGCCCTGAAATACAGTACATCATAATGATTTTAAAGGCTAATCTTATGTTTCAAAGAGACTGGCAAAGTAACAGTCACTTTAACTGTCTGCTGTTAACCCTTTCGTTATGTCCCTTTACCCAGCATGTTAAGAACATCTTTTTAAATATAAGAATTACTTATTTACAACCCATCAAACAGTTTCCAGCATGAATTAAACAGTCCAGTTGTGCTGCCACTTGAAAGGTCCACACATTGAGATTTTATGTTGTATAAATTGTTATGGCAGGGTTCCCATTAGCAAATCAATTAAATCGAGATTCCTGTTTTCAAAACATTAAATGCAGGGTTATTTTTGAAATCTGCCATAACTTTTACCATTTAGGTGTCTCTGAGTAAACTGTAGGATGGCCATACTGCCAACTTTTTGCTGTATTGTCCACCTTTGGGGCAGCCAGTCCTTCCTCTGGCATTTCTTGATGCTAGACACTGATTCATCCTTCATCTTCTAGGTCTGCAAGCTTGGTCATAATGACAAATCTTGCAAATTTGAAATGAAAAAGTCAATCACAAATATGTAGACATTCATTTCTATCACAAATGATATTTTGACATTAGAAAAAAGAAAAAGAAAATTGCTTATATGTCTCCAACATATGAGCAGTAATCAACAGTCACATTCACAGTCATATTACAGTACATTCCTGCATGTGCAGTGAGTTTGATTAGCTGGCATGTACAGAATGGTAAGCATGTACCTCCACTTCTGTATACACTGTGACAACCCTGCTGTGCAGCAGTGACCTAGGCTAAACATGGTCAAGACCTTCTTATCGGGAATTTGGAAATGGTCACCCTAGTGACCAGGCTGATAGTCAACTAACAATGTGCAGGATTTTCAGCAATTATTTTCTCCCTGGGATATAATATCACTCAGCCGCAGGAATCCTGCAATTTCACACCTTAGTAGGTACACTTGCCAATATGTAGCACATCTGCCACAAAATCCTTCCTTTTTGTTTTGCAAGGTGTCACATACATGTCTTGAGACATGCATGTCATGAATGTTATAATGTCACAAGGTTAGTGTTAGGGTGGAGACATGAAAAAAGGATAGGTTTAGAAGTCTCAAGACTTCATGACATGCATGATAACAAGTTATGAACTGGGTGCATCTGCCATTTCCGTAGATACCGTATCAACTACATCCTTCACATTTTGCATATCTTTAAATTTACAAGTCTTTTCATGGCTCCTGCAATAGCCTTTATATAGAAACTCCCTACCACAGAACTGGCAGTGGAAACGAACACCTGCATGCATTCGTTCATGAGCTGTGCGATAACTACTTTTGGGAAACGCTTTGTCACAAAAATGACACTGGTATGGTTTCTCACCAGTATGGATTCTTTCATGGACTATACGATCCCCAGAGCATACAAATGTTTTGCCACAAAACTGACAGGAAAATCGTTTTTCACCTCGATGGGACCTTAAATGCCTGGCAAGAGTTGTTTTCCTCCTAAATGTCCTACCACAGAGGTCACATTTGAACGGTCTTTCCCCCGTGTGAATTGTCATGTGATCCTGAAGTCCAGTCTTGGTTGTAAATTGTCTATCACATTGATGACACTGGTGGGGGAGCTCTCCTCTGTGTGCTGATTCATGTATCTGGTGGCCAGATTTGGACATTAATATTTTCCCACAGTAACTGCATTGGTATTGTACTCCTTTTGTTGGTTTCTTCTTTTGTTTGTAGTACTTTTTAGGCTTCTTTTTCTCACCTGTATGAACTCGCTCATGATTTAGTCTGGTAGCAGAATTAATAAAACTTTGACCACAGTACCTGCACTGAAAAGGTTGTTCTCCTGTATGTTGTCTCTCATGAGACTTCTTCAGTCTATTTGAGGTAAATCTTCTCCCACAAAAACTACACACAAAATGTTTTATTCCTGAGTGTAACACCTCGTGATCCCGACAATGGCTTTTTCTTGAGAACCATTTGTCACAATGTTGGCACTTGAATGGTTTGCTTCCAGAGTGACCCTTTTCATGTCGTCTACATGAAGCGTTGCTAGCAAAAGTTCTACCACACAGTTGACAAGTGAATGTTTTTTCACCTGTGTGAATCCATTCATGCCTTGTAAGCCCTATCTTAGAAAAAAATGTCTTTCCACAAAAGTTACACTTAAAAGGTCTTTCCCTGTCATGTGACCTTTTATGCATTTCTAAGAAGTTTTTATCATGATAGTACTTTAAGCACACAGGACATTGGAAGTAAAATTCTTTCTCAGGAGGACATCCACCATTCCTAGAGGTGTCTGACTGATGACATGTCGAAGCACTGACATCACCTGATAAATGTGAAAGAATTCAAAGTTAGTGCTGTTACTTATTAATGTCATCTAAAATGGACAGTAATAGTGAAAATGTTCCAAAAAAAAAGAGAGGCAACAAGAGCATCAAGCAGAACAACTCCTTGGTTTACCTTTGGTATTCTGTATTCCTATTCAGAATCATAGTGGAAGATTACTCGCAACACATCAAAGGAACGATAAGCCAAAAGTTGCACCTTTACAGCTTTCTCCAACTTTCCCCAGAGTTGTTAACTGTACTTTAATCTCTTAAGCAAACAAGGTACTTTTAACCACAGCTCTCTTATCAATAGGTAGAACTACTTGGCTTGCAAGGTATACCACACAGGGTATTGTTCAGGATAAGACAAGTAGCACTGCACAACCTTTCAGTGCAAAGAAGAATGGAGAGCAAGGTGTGAGACTTTGACTCATGCTCTAATAAACTAAGTCAGAAAACCAGCCCAGACAGGCACACAACAGGATTTGGAGTTCTCAGAAGATGCAACTAATTAGTAATGGAAAAATTAGCAGCATAATGGGAAAATAAGAGATTTGTAAGATATAGCTGGTGTTTGAAAATAGACTGGCCGGGGGGGGGGGGGGGGGGGGGGGGGGGTTGACTGCTTATTCCCTTTAATTCTAAGACATATATCTGTGATAAACTTCACAATGTAGGGCTTGTCAAGCTTGATGTCATGAGATACTGTATTACAGGATGAGAGTAAAGCAACTACAGTATCAAATTCACTTCCATTGTGTGTTAACTTGGCCTGCCTGTATGGCAGGCATGCAGCCAGTACTGTGTCATGCCAGGGATTTTGTTGGAGTGCGACATGGGGAGGGTCTTAGGCTGCACAATGGTGCAATGTTTGTGCCTCAAACATCATTAAGTTTATAGGGATCATGTGTTTTTGCTTTTGCCCATGATATTTTCAAGCTTGGGCCATGGGGGGTTCCAACCCACAAACCCTCCCCGTGGCTATGCGCCTGCTGTATGGTTCTGATATCAAGAAGCTTGCACTGTGCTCTACATCCGTAGTTTATCACCTAAAAGCTCACTTCAGGAGACAATGTGCATGGAAAAATTAAGGAAATTGGCAAGTAATCCTATAAGAATGCATCCACCACGGACTGGCACTGCCAAGCCTGACCTGCACAAGGGTTACATTTCCCACTTAAATTGGGATGTCTGATCCACAAATGAACTTGGCATCTAAGGATCTGCCATATGGCCTCTAGTGCGGCTTTGCCCCTGAAAACTCTGCATATTGTATTTTATAGACAATACAGAGCTACCTTTACTGTAGCTTTCCTTTACCAATGAGGTTTTGGGCTTCAGAGAAAATACTGTGAACTTTCCAACACTTTAAGAAAATAATGCAATTGAACTAACTGCTGGTCACTTCAGGGAAAGATGGGAGATGAAAAGCTAACAAGTACTGGAAAATATTTGAGATGAGAATTAGGCATTTTCATACAAACGAAAGCAAAGGGTATTTGGAAAACCATGTATTACAAGTTGATTTGGAATGAAATCTCTACATTTTTACATATTTCCTGTACTTTGTTTTATGCTAAATCATTTTTGTTGGGGTAAAATTTTCGGACAGGTTCTCCCCATGTTGTTAACAGTGGCTTTGTCACACATTTGACAGCATCTTGTTTTAGCCAAATAACAAAAAGTGTCTCATGACTTTAACCAAGTATCTGTAACACCTAGCCCTCCAACAGGGCTGTGTGTTATGGTGGCAAAGGTGCACCACACTCAATTTCCTAGCCCTTGCCCCAGCTAAACCTGATTTTTTGTTGAGGCTTAACATCAAAACATGCAATAAATTGGCAAAAATGATTCACACGAAGTCGCATGCTATAGTGTTGTCTAACAAAGCCTCTGTATTAACCCTTTCAGGACCACGCACCTATATGTACACCCTCACCCAGAACCAACCACTTTGTGCACTGTGGTAATGAGTCTTCAGTCTTCGTTTTCTCTAAGAAATTACCTTCCTTCAAAAAAGTGTTGAACACAAGTTTTGTTAAGAATTCAACAATCTTTTATTTGATACCAAGATATCTTTTATACTGACTATCTTTCACCAACTCCGGGGTTAGACACAAGCCTTGGCCAAAATCCCTCGAAGTTACATGCCATGCTGTACATATGCTGTACAATTGGCCTATTGGTTAGGCTTTAGGCTAGTTCCAGTGCATGCTATCTTCGAACAATACCATGTCAATACCAACATGCACCATACCATACATCATACAACAGGAAAATGTGCGCTCTATACAATAAACATAGACTCCAAAGTGATGGTGCTATGTTCATATTCATTTTCTCTACAGAAATGTGTCTGGTGTGGCTGTAGCTGATCGACCACCACAGTCCTGGTGCCAGTGTCGCCGATCAGCAACCATCGTCCTGAAAGGGTTCAGCAGGCACCAGTAAAAAATATAAGATAATTTTGATGCCTGCTAAAAGCTCCCATAATACTTAATACTGTGTGTCTGTTGGAAAACATACCACTGTCAAGATGTATATCTTCAAAGTAAGATAAGTTTTGAGATGACCTAACTGCTAAAATTTATAATGTGGAATAATGTGATACATAAACCAAGTACTTCTTTAGTTCTTTTCTTTTAAATACTGGCCAGCTACTTCATTCACAGTTGGTATTTTTCAAGTGGTCAACACTTCTTCCAAATTGAACCCCTCAAACCTTATCAGCGATACAAATGCCCCTGAAATACTGTAAATATTGACAATCGATGGATATTCACGATGCATGTTTATCCATGGTGTAGGAGAAAACAGAAATGGTCTCCTTAAATTACTCAGCACTGGATGGGAATTGCAGATTTTTTCTCTCTCTTTTTTTTACTTCCTTTTTTAATATAAAAATAGGACAGGTATGATGATATTTACATATCTACAATGAATGAAGACTCACCTCCTTGTACTGTAGCTGCAGTAATGCTGTCAGTAATTACATCATCATCAGTCCGGTGTTCATCTTCATGCTGATCCTCATCTTCTATTTTCACAACAACATCAATCATCTCTGCATAAAAGAAAAGATAGTTCATCCACTGTATCTTAACAAAAGCCCTCATCACACTGCATGTAAAAATTGTAATTTTAATTGCATAATAACTTTTCACATCACGCAAAAATGACACATGTCTATTGCCAATTTTGTTTTCTCTGAAAATATCTTCCATGATACTGTACCCAGTAAATATTGACCACGAGTATTTTTAAATTACTATGCACTGTCAAAATGTTTAGTATGTACACCAATGCACTGTTTTTGGTGCTGTTCCCACTAACACAGGAACCTTCTGCAAAATGCAAACCAGTTACAGTACATCTCCTTTGACAGCTTTTTACAGTATAGTAGTCTCAGACAAGCTTGACTGTATTTGTGCAAAGGAAGCAAAAATATTTGAAGAGCAATTTTGCACAGGTGTCTATTTCAAAGAAGTCACCTTGACCCAGTTTTGCTTAGAATCATTCATTTCATACCATATTGTACATCTTAGTTCATTTGCAAGGTAAATTGAAGTCAAGTGTTATACAGTATCATGTGCCATCTAGGAACCTCTCAAATTGACAAACTTTTTCACAGGGGATGGGATCCCCTCCCCTTAGACCTCTCTCTCAGGTCACCCATTCAGAATGTCACACAGAAGAACTACCTAGCCAAGGCACTGCAGACAGGGGTCACGAGGTAAAATTCACCAGGACCCTGCAATGATGTAAGGCTTGGTCAAAGACAACATGGAGAAAGATCATTTGATCAAAATTCCCACCTAGAAGTCCCCATTTATTTTTTTAGCTGATATCGTGATATTTATAGGTGCAAGATTACATTACAATATTGGTTTATGATGCTGCCAATTGACTATCATTTAGTTACACAAGGAAGTCTTTCCAGTAGTTTATCCAATCAGAATTTAGAATACTGTCACATGCCCCAACCAACCATACCTTTTCCTTCACATCCTGCTCCAGGAACCTTCAGAAAATTACAAAATTACAAAAAGACCTAACTTGCATATAATCAATATGTTTATCTTTTACATTATCAGTACTTAAAACCCTGCTTTGATTTCAATGAGGTAGAGAAAAATCCAGCTCAGTAACTTGAACTCTTTGAAGTAATTGGACAAATGTTAATTAAGGAATAAATCGCATTTGGCGAACTATTATTGGTGAATAAACCGTCAAGACTCCAAATTTGACAAAATAATGAACGAGGCGAAGCCGAGTCCGTTATTTTGCCAAATTTGGAGTCGAGACGGTTTATGAGACAATAATAGTCCGACAAATGTGGTTTATTCATATTCTACCACCGAAAATGTGTGAAAAACTTCCTTTTTATCAGTCTTTACATTTACTGACCGTGTGTTGCAGAATAACAGGTCAGTGTTTAACCAATCAGAATGCAGAATTCTCGATAACGGATGGCTAGAGGTGGTAGAATCCACAATAAACAGCACAAAAACCAGTCTATGAGGAATACACACTTATAATTGATAGTAGGGATAAATCACAAAATCCTAACATTTTGTTTTGTTATGTGTCACTTTCTTGTCTCGAGACATGCATATATCATGCATGTTATCATGTCACAAGGTTAGTGTGAGAGAGTAGACATGAAATAAGGTTAGGGTTACAAGTCTCCCGATATATCATACTGTACATGATATCTTGTTGTGGATTGGGTGGGTTAAATACATCATGCTGTACCTCCATGACCAACATTCTCTCCACCAGATTGGATAAGTTCACCTCCATCCTCCTGCATTACATCAATGTCATAATCTTCTGGTTCTGCTTTGATGATTATGTCACCATTCATTTCTGACAAAAAAATGTCAGCATTGTGTTAATTTTGAAATAGAACATTACTGAATGCATAGTCAATCAATTTTAATAAATTCTGTTTCTGCAACATATCATTCTTTATCAGTAAATTTAAGGATTGGCACTTGATACATTCATAAAAATTATGTGTTTAGTACACAGCATGGCAGCTTGGAGAAGACAACTAATGTTGAAAGTAGGATACTGTTTAGGCTTTTAAGTCCCAGTATTCCCATGAATACTGTGCATTTTATACAGGAAAAGATAAGCATGATTCTATAAGTTTTGAGAGCCCTTGACATGTTAAGGAGTTGGTATACATTACCGGCTTAGCCCTATGTTCTGGACAATGTACTATTGGATACAGTGTTCTTTTATTCTGAAACTAACTTTTGATTTACATAGGCCTACTGTACACTACTACATGCCAAACAAGAACAAGAATATTCTGTAATTAGTTTTAGATATATATATCATGCCTAGTTCCAAGGTTGGCACAGCAAAGTCTTTTATTTCCAATCCATGGGCTACAGTCCAAATTTGGGTCTACTACAAAAAATTTCGTTGTTACTGTAAGAATATTTCTGCAACTTCTTTCTCATTTCCCCACCGCCATACATGTTAAACTCATTCTTATTCAGTTAGGGTCATTTATGGACTTTAAATCCTAAACTTGGGTTAAAATGGGAGAAGTTTTGAGATCCACTGTAGTACAAGATACTGTAACTATACACTCAATTATTAATCACAGGCCATCACTGGGGGATGGCAATTTGGTTGAGGAGATGGTCTCTCTCCAGGCGTAACTATATTGTAAATGATCAACGGACAATGTTTTGTTAACGAGCAGGTGGTTAAATTATTGACAAGAAAACATTTTTAAGCAGGCCTATTTATGCACAAGAGTCCTACCTTTTGCAATTATATCAGGATATGAAGAGGCACTTTCTGGCTCAACTTTCACAATGGAATCCATTACCGGGCTATGAAAATGAGAAGACATCGAGGATACAGTTAACAGTTTGCATTTCAAATTTTGCGTAAATGTACAACAGCAAACCTGAACTACAAACAATGATAACAAGCTTGAACCTCTTCAAATAAGATAGTCAAAAACTAGAATGTACTGTACCATCGAAACATTACATTTGCTGTAAGTAAGGCTTGAATTGAAGGTACAGTAGTTGACACATTTCTGCTCACAGAACATTGAGCCAATCACTACACTACTGTACACTCAAAGATTGATATCCACCAAGGACCAAGCTTAGAAATACTGTAGAGTTATATTACAAAATCAGATACAACATTGACTTTTAAAGCGAACCTCTTAAAAAAGGTGTCTTCTAAGACATCCTCAATTACAGTACATTTTCGTTGGAATATGTCATAAAATTTTAGTTTATTTAATAATCAAATTTGAAAACATAGATTTTAGAAAACTTTTCTTTTGAAAAGGAAGTAGTAACAAAGACTTACTGCTATACTTTGAGGAATTCACTTTGCACATGGTAGTAAAGTTTACTTTACATCACACCTTCAGGCTATACAGTTACAGTAGTACTATGAATGAACTGTTTGACTCAAGGTACCCCTAACACAAAAGTATATATACATTGAACGCAAATACTGTCACAACTGGCTCAAATACACTAGCAAAGAGAGTGCAAGTTAAAAACTCGAGTTGTGACAACTTCTTTTTGTCTTCTATCAATAATAAAATGTAACTCTGAGGCAAGCTCAAGTTGACACTTTGATTGAATTGTACTGTAACGCAGTGCTTGCAAAATTTGCGATTTCACTTAAAGTTATGGGCGAAAAGGCCTTGGATTATTACATGATTTCTGCTGGAATTAAGAGTCTTGACTTCACTTGTCAAGGTGACTTAACCAAATGACTTGTGACTTGACTTGGACCTGCAAAAATTAAAAATATCTCCCAGTGTGCAATTATCTGCAGACTTTACTTTTGAAGAACAAGTCCTAAGGGCACGCTATGGGTATCTTCCACTGCAGGAGGAAACCTTGCCCACCAAGTAGTGTATTTTACTCCTGCACCTACATACACTGACTGCACTCGTAATACCAGCATCCATGAATTTCCAGGAATTCTTCGTTGAATTGCATATAAGCAGTACTGGTACCGTATTAATTATGTATATATAAAATCACAACAAACACAAATCATAAATATTCAATGAAAAATTGCCTAAAGGAAGTCTGATAACTGTGCAGTTTTCACAACCAAAGTCAACAGGGTTTTAGTGCATGATTCCTCTTGAAGGAGGAAGCAACATTGACTTACTGTGTAAAATCAGAATGTTGTAGAACTGTGGCATTACAGTACAACTTTTGTTGTTTAATATGAATACTCATGTATCGAAACCAATCAACAGTCAAAAAGTACCTCTGTATTTAGGCTCACAAATTAAGCAAAACTGAATGATCTCAGTCATCATTCACAGATGTTACAGTACTGTAAAGTATGCCAAATAAGGAGTACATATCGGACACCTGCTATGAGGATGAGAGAAAAACCTGAAACAACTGCCACGCTGCAGTACTTGCCATAATACTGGGATGGGACTTGACTACTGAAGATCTGTTAACTCCTATGGCCTCTTACACTAGACTGTGAGTTACATATCCATTATACGTATATATGTTTTCCACAATTGTGCTCCTAATCTACTAGACATTCAGCAATTTTTTCCACTTTTGGCTGTACATAGCCTCTACAATACTGTATTTATTGTTGCCTATGGTATAAGGGCTTACCAGTAGTTAAGCAGACTATACTGTGGAGTCTGTACTGTGAGTCTGTTAAACCCTATCTCCAAGGAAATTAGGTCTACTGTACAGTACTAGACTACCATACATATTATGTACTGTAGGACCTCCATCACCATTACAATGATGTGTGATGTCTTAGCTAGAAAATGAGTAAAAACAGGCCAACAGTCAGGCACAGTAACAGCTTCTGAATAGTTTGGGGATGTACATCCTGCACCATACAGTAACTACAGTACTTTATGCACACAACCTCAAGCCATAGAAGATAGGGATTCCCACACTCAATTACTACTGTATGTTTAAAGCAAACTTTCAAGTGGACAAAGGCGAAAAATTAGGATAAAAAGGGGATTAATATTCTCAATTAAACAGAAGAAAAGTAGCATTTTGAAGAGAAAAAGTAGGACAAAAGTAGGACTTTTGCTGCTTTCAGGAGAATACATTTTACCAAATCATACCAATTTATATGACAAACATCATGGATTGATAGGTCAGATTAAAGTTGACTGTTCATAATAGCTACTGTACTGCAGACTTTCCAACTTTTGGGGAAATTTATGTGTGTGACCATCTAAGCGTAGTACCACCATCGGTTGGCGCGGAGTTCACAAGAAAATTTTTGGTTTTACAAACCCTCTAGACGGCTGGAAATGGCATTTCCTGAGTGTTCTAAGCTACAAGTACCCAACCATGAAATAGGGTTCTCATGTCTGCAGTTTCTCAGTTATTGATAAAAACTCAATGTAGCCTATGAAAAATGGTACAGTTATGCATATTAGATGGGTTTTGAGACCATGCGCAAATCTCCACAGTGGGAGAGTGCAAAGGGGGAAGGGGTTCACCCCTTTGCACCCCCAAATTTTTTTCAAATTTCTCTCTTTATGCGGTGCATTCTAGTACCATGTTGTAGAAAACATGATGCTCAACACAACGATGACACTACACAAACTACCAGTAGTTCAAATCCATGTGACGTGTTAGTGTAATCCTCTTGTTTCTGCTAGTATGAGAAGTACAGCCCTGAGATCAAGAATGGATTAAACGTTTGCTACACATGCCCAAACTAGCTTTGCCTTTTTACTATCTGAATTTCCTGAGTTGTAGGTAGTCATGGATTCGTGGCTGCGGGGCATGAGATGACTGGAAAGAGCTGTGCCAAGTGCTTCCACTAGTTACCAAACTGGATGAATAAAATATCGCAAATCTCATGTTCTTCTTGGGCAAGCACTGGAATGTGTGTGATCGGTACTGCTCTACATGTGAAGGAGCTGAAATGCGTGTGTCACACACCAGATGCGTGTGACTTGGAAAGTCTGCTACTGTACCAAACTTGGTTTTCTTTGAAAGAAACATATACAGTAGCCTATATACCTGAAAAAACGATAATGCTACTGTATCATTATGATTTCTAGTTTTCTTAGGGGAAACTGTGAAGCAATTGTATTTTAGGTTCAGAAGTGGATTGCCTAAACTCATGCATGTCTTGTATAATTGATACTGTATACGAGTAAAAGTTAGAATTAGATAGCATCGACAATACTGTATGTGCTGCTTGATTCAGTAAGTGTGAAATTCACTTCTTTAAAATATTTTACTGTCTCTACTGGCCTTTAAAATATTGGTGGAATGATTCTAATTTGCAAAAGATCACAGTTAAGTAACCTACAAAACATCCAAAAGTACTAAACAGTGTAGGCCTGAATATGCAGGGGCAGATCCAGGTTTTACTGTAAGGGGGGAGGGGGTGATGATGGCTTGTGGATGAGTGATGGCTGTCCTGGGGGAGGGGTCTTAGCTGAGGGAGCACCTCTGCTTTGAAAAATTTTGGTCTCAGGATGGGGTCCATACCAGGGTTGGTGAATGGTGCGGGATTACCGTTATCACGCACAGAGGTTGTCTGTTCCCGCACAAAGAAAACTTATTGAGTGGGAATTTGCGCACAGATTTTGGTATGGACCCATTCTGCAAATGAACTTTCTGCCTTGCATTCAGAATAATTTCTGCTCACAAACTGCACACATTAAGTCAATGCAGTAATGCACTGACTAGACTAAATGTGGATGTACTTTCCGTACAAAAATCCCATGAACTTTTGTTGTGTGAGCTGACGGTTTCTTTATGCTGTACAGTTGTTACAGTGCATTGTGCTCTGAGAGCTTTTACCGTTGTGGTGCAACATCAACTCTCCACGGTTTGGTTGTTGCTGCTTTCAAGGTGACTTAAGACTAACGTTAGGTTAGGCTGGTGCATGTATCCATATATACATTACATTTGGATAGCGTGTGAGCTGGTGCCAGCAGCTCTAAAGAAAAAAGTATCGTACGTCAAAATTAGCAGAGTAAAGTTCTTAAAAATGTTGTTAAGGGATTAGGTAAAGTATTTTGCACACGTGCCTGATACATATTTTGTGAAATGAATGCCAACTTCATAAATTTGAATACCTGTCAATTTAACAATGTGGCTTGCTACTGAGACCGCAGTCTTACACAGGATCTATAGTGTGTACAACACTGGCATTGCCATTTGAAACGCAGCCCTGCCAAGTCACCAGCATTGGACAGGTGTCACACGCTTTTTTGGGTCGCCTCCTGCTCACCCGTTTGCCTGTCCAAATCTCCCACATTACTAAAAATCTCCGGCATTTTTAAAAATCTCCCGCATGAACATAAGTTTTCTCTGAGGAAAATGAATTCTTGCTTTTAAGCATAAAATTCATTTCATTGAACCAAAATGAGAGAAAACATCTCCAGAACTGCCAAGATCGAAAATTACTAGGCTTACACGCTAAATATGCCCAGCTAAAAGCAACGTTAACTATACAATCCATGAACTTTCCATTCAGACACACGTGAACACTGGCGTCCCCCAAGTTTAATACCATTCAATGTCACTGAATAGAAGTATGCTACTCCTGCGAATAGAACCAGCAGAAGCAGCTGTTGCGCACAAGACATGTCATGCACTGCTATAAACCTCTATAAACCTCCGTAGTCATTAGAAGTTGTGTATTTAATATAAAACACTCTGCATTGTGCAGTGGGTCTCTCACACTCACTGCATGACACACATTCACATTTATGAGCCCTATGTGTTACTCTAAAGGACTGGACTGGTCACAGGGGCGGACAGATTACCGGGGCAAAATATTTCAGTGCAAACAGATTGGAGGACGAACATTTCCAGGGCAAGCCGATGAGGGGGGGGGTGGGTATTTCAGGGCAACAGAGAGTGCAGGCCGAATCGCTGATATAGTAGTTTACAGTACATTAAAGGCCCACATCACTTAACCTCCAAATTTTTGTACCTGGTTTATCGGTCCATTTGAGCTAACTGTATAATAACAAAAGCTGTGAGAATTATCAGCTTATGGATCAGCTCAACTTCAGGGGGAGAGAAGAGGCTGTGGGCCTGCAATTGGCCACAAAGTCATAACAAGGACCGACCAATGTAACTTATACAGTATGTCAGTCCACTGAATAATGCCAGAGTCACAATTTGTCAGATCACCTTTCACTCTTAGCTCAAATATTTTTCTCTACACCAATTTTTAAAGCTGAAACCAAGACTGCAAAAGCTACATATCCTATACACTTGATGCATCTCAGTGGCGGCAGAAGGGGGGGGGTTTAGGGAGGCTCAGCCCCCAATGAAAAAAGTGAGGGAGCTAAAGGTATGTTCAGCCCTCCCAATATTTGCCAGATCACATGAGATCCATATTTCAAGGCTGGGTACATGCAGCTTAAAACACTCGGGAAGTGCCGTTTCCGGCTATCTGGAGGGTTTGTAAAGCCAAATATTTTCTTATGAGCTCCATGCCAACAGATGGTGGTGCTCCGCTTAGTCTTCCTAGCACTCATTCCCCCAATATTTTTTCCCTTGTGCCGAGCCTGATGCACCTTACAGCAGTGCCGCCAGCAGAAGGGGCATGACGTGTGGCCCCCTCCAATCAAAAACTTCTGAAAATTGTAAAATGATCCCAAAAGGTGTTTAAGCTATAGATTTCTGTAGGGAGTAGTGTGAGGTGTGTTTTCTACAGAGTGGTGGATCTATTGTATAACCATTTTCCATCACAAATGTTTCTCAAACTGTAAGAATTTTCACAAATCCCTCTCAAACTACCGAAATTTTCGCGGGCTCCGTGCGCTTCACACCTTATCAAAGTGTTGTTCTTATCAATATCTTCCGAGAGCTACTCCCAGAGAAGCACAGCAGCAAGTCTAAGGCTGTCTAAGAATTACCAGGTAAAAGACTGGCTTTTTGAGTGGTATGCATGTTTGTTTGGCAATTGAAAGTGTCTCAATGCAGATTTTGATTGCAGGTTTTGTCATGGAAACCTTATTTACAGAAAAGATTCTGGCGCGCTTTGCGCATGCGTCACTGTTTGCATTTCAGCTCATGATCATTATGAAGGTAATAATACATGGTGCGGGTTCTATTCTGATGACAACAATTTAAAAAACAGAGGTTTGTTTCCAAACACCTGTAGGGCCTTGCATCAATATGGGATCTTTCAAATTTGCAGCATGATGTGGAAGGTTGAAACTTGAAAGTGCATATTTGGCGTAATACATTTTTCAGAAATGTTTACCACGCGCTACATGCGCAGCCATTATCGGTATAGGTGGCTTGCTAGTCCTTCACCCCTTTTGCTGTTCCTACTGTATCAGAGAGGTCTAATATCACCTTCCTGCATCTCTCCTCCCCCCACTCCCCATAACTGGAAGCTGTTTGTCAATTTTCGTTCAAAATTAGTAAAAATATGATAATTGCAAAGTGTTCAGCATCATACTCTATAGGCCTATTATCATTTGAATGTCAGGTAATAAGCATCCAGTGGTGTTTTTAGGAGGGCATTGGGCCGGATATTTTTTTAGTACCTAAAATCCGTAAAAAATTTTCACAGAAAACTTTACTTCAAAGGTAGCATATGTGGCACCAGATTGCATGCAAGAACACCTTAATTTTCAAAAATTTTAAAAGGGGAGGGGGACACCCCCTCCCTTTAGACCCCTGCCCCAGGCCGGCGATCACACAACATACTGCATGACAAACCTTTAGGAAAATCCTGGCTAAGCCATAGTAAGCTTATGTCATTGCCCCATTTTATGAAATTGATCCCGAGTTTCGGGGAGGCCATACAGGTATCTGCCAACCTTAGATGCCCTTTTATAACATTATATAATGCAAAAGGAAGCGAAGGAAAATTTTGGTAATAGTCAAAGAATGTTTTTGTGGACTCCACACACGTATTTTGACAAAAAAAAAGATCTCCAAAAGAGGGCAGTGAAGTAGGGAAAAAAGAGGGGGCTCCTTATGGTTTGTTGACAATGTATTTTTCTCTTAGACAGCATAGTCTCTTCTTTCACTTAACTAAAAATTAGAATTCTCTAAACAATGGACATTTTCCAGTCACATATGATCAGACCAAAATATCCCAAAGATAGCACCATTTTGCATCTAATCAACTGAAATTTGCAAAAAATTCTCAAAGGGGAGGGGGACATCACCACCCTTAGCCCCTCCCCCAGGACGGCACTTTATGTAGAGACAAGGAAGGATCCCAACTGCTGTGCACAAACGCAGGCCACAAAAACGGTGATTTATGAGAACACGCGAGTTTATTTGAGGTAGCAGTATGAGATCATCGGTGGTGCCCCCCCAATCACCAAAGTCAGGTGGCGCTACTGCCTTTCAGGCACTGGGAAGTGTCATTTCTGGGGTTCTGAAAGGTACAGTTTGTCAAAAATTTATGACATGCTCCGGGTTAACCATGATGGCAATACGCTTAGATAGTAAACAGGTTGTGTCAAAAATTTTCACCCGCTAAAAAATCATCCGACCTTAGCATTTCTGGAAACGATTTAAACTATTGGAGGCTTGAACTTTTTGGGACTACGATCTCACAATTTAGACGCACATGCTAAATTAACGAAACCTTGTCATTGACCATAAAAAAGAGTTGGGTTGCTTGAAGAGTGTGTGTAATTTTTTTAGCTGTAGCCAATACAGGTTTATTTGGTGAATTTACACACACTCTAGTCTAGACTGTGGGACCTTAAGTACAGTATATGAAATGAAAGTGCACTTGATGCCTTGTCTCTGCAAATAATCAGTGCAGAAGACATGAGCTTTCCTTAAGAATCAATGACTGCAAGTGCTGATAGCCAAGGTCTGGTTGTGATGGCGTCTAGTAATAAATCTTGAAAAGGCCAACCTCTGGCCAACTTGGAAATGTAGGATGAGGTGGTGGGTGATGTAGGAAGAGGTGGGGTGGGATGGGATAAGGTAACACCACTTTTGGTTTGTGCCCTGGCAGGTACCTGTAAATATCAATTTTTTTCTACGATGTGACATGGTTAGAATCCCCCTCCCAAAATTCACAGATCCCCCTTAAAATTTTAGGCCAAGGCAGGAATTCCCCCCTTAAATATTGAGCTGGCACTAACCCTGGTACATATTAAACATGGTGCTATCATTTTTTGTGGAGAAAACTACAGCAAATTTACATAATTGCCTACTTTTTTACCATTCATGCCATGTCCCTTTGATTGGAATTGAAAAATTTGCAAGAATGTTGAACCTTGGGCAATTAGTGATGGTCGTCCTACCCGTAAGGTCTAAGGGGAAGGTGTGTCCCTCTCCATGTTTAACGCTCCTCAGAACCTGGCTTAGATCAGTGGTGCCACAAGGGTCTGGTAATTGGGGAGACACTATGTCAGATGTCATAATGCCACAGGTCTCAGTCCCCCAAGTCTGTGTAAAATGTATTTTTTTTAAGCATGCCAGAAATTGTATACAGCAGTGTAGGATCCTTCCTTTGTCAGTTACATCAAGGTGCCTTCCTGGCGGAGGGGTCTCAGGGGAGGGGGTGTCCGTTGAAAATTTTTTTTTAACTTAAGGTTGCTTACGTGTATCTATGCAGAATGGTGCTATCTCTGGGATATTTTTGGAACTGATCATATATGGCTGGAAAATGTCCATAATTTAGTAAATTGTAATTTTGGTTAGATGAAAGAGGAGAGTATGTTGTGTAAGGCAGAAGTACAGTATGTTGTCAATAAACCCCCTGAAGCCCCTCTTTTGGTTACTTTACTGCCTTCTATTCCGGGAAAATGTTTACCCAAAATATGTGTGTGTGGAGTTCACAGAAACATTCTTGGACTATTACGAAATTTTTCTTTGCTCCATTGCACATTATAAAAGGGTATCTAAGGGAGTAAGGCTGGTAGCCACCTTCTGGGGTTCCCAGGAAGCTCTAGATTAATTATATACTGTAACTAGAAAGTCAAAAGGCTTAGTGATTCCTTGCCATGTGATATATTGTAACAAGCATGAGTCACCCACATGACAAGCATAAGATCACACACAGTTATCCTACTTGAGATATGTTAATATTCAAAACCTTTAGAAACCTTGGGACCTAAAATGAGTTTTCAACTCCCCTTAAAACAAAAGCCCAATGAGCATGCTGGCTCCTTGCTGAATAAAATGAAACTCATCCATGAGCATACCATACAAAATTTTTTGCCCAATGAGCATGCTGGCTCCTTGCTCAATGAAACGAAACTCAGCCATGAGCATACCATACTAAATTTTTTAGCTAATGTGAAGTTTGCCTGTATCTCTGGTGACTGCTACATTGTCTTCAAAGTTGTTGGCAGTGAATGCTACCTGTATTTCATCTCCCAAGTTTCACTTAAAGTGGGTATGACACGGCCAAATTAACTTTTGTGTATTGCAAGATTGGATACAGTATTGTAAAAATATCTTTTCACACACAGTTAAAACTGGTGAAATCTGGCATAAATGGAATTTGAAGGAAAACGTCCAAAAATCCTGTTTCAAAAAATGCAACAACTGGTCACATGATCATATGTCATTGGAGGCAGAAATGAATCTGTCAAAAATCAAAACAATATAACACGAGCAGACGATCAGCTAATTCTATAGTGCTAAGTCATGCAGTGCGAGTGTTTGTACAGGCCAGGACTGCCTGTACTTTCTCTAACATTGTGGAGCTTTGCCTGCGTACAGTATGTGCATATAGAAGAACAGGCAGTTTTAGCATTATTTAGTGCATACATAATACCTTAACGTGTAAGTACATATGAATATGCACATCATGTTATAGAACTGCCTGTGCATAGTACTACTACTTAGCCACAACGTACTTGCGCCGTATCTCCACTATTGCGTCTCATAATCCTACAGAAGTGAATTCTGTACGTTTGGCATTTTGCTTAGCCTAGATTTTGATGTTCAAGGAGACACACGAAGGTACCGGTGTCTGCATCTACTAAAGTGAAAAATGTCTATGTTGGGTGACCAAAGGCTCAATTCGTAGGCCTAATTGTCGAACAAGGCATCGCATGTATTCGTAGTGAAGCCTGTTGCTAAAGCACTATAATATTTCGTTACTGTAGCGTTACATCAACGCTGTATACTAAGTAATGTCTGAAACGTACAGTAGTAAGGATTACAGTATTTGTGTAGGCGAGTTAGCAAAGTAGGCAACTAAGTATCTCTTACCTTCGCTTTGTGGCTCTGAAAGTAGAAAATAAATCTCATATATAGGCAACAAGACTCCAATTTGTAGCACCATTTCCATAATCCTGAACTAAAGTTAAAATAGTGTTGCTTCAGCGACAAAAGTACTGCTGTCCTATAACTCTTCAGGAAATGCGAGGGAAAACATAACTTCTCTTAAGTTACGAATAGCACTCAAATGTCCCCATTTTGTGCCCACTTGATCATGCATAGGCTAGGGCTACAGTGCTTCGACAGAACGTCGGAGACTAAACCATTCTGGGAACTCATGCTTTCAAATTGGCAAAAATTTCGTCAGTTAAATTTTATAGAAAGAATAATTAAAAAAAAAAACAATTTATTATTCTTCGAAGTAATTGGCAAATTTAATGAGATTATAGATAGTAGGCTATTTCTTGATGTTTACGTCTTTATGTGGGAACACAGGCTGCACTTTTTAGCTCTAAGTTCGGGGCATTGCGCAACAATGGGTGAGCTGGCTAGTGGTGTTGCTAAGCCTGCCTCCAATGACGTCATATTCGTGAGACGCGCTAATAGCAATTTTTTGGCTTTCAGGTGTTAGATGGGCTGCCCGTGGCCTGTATTGGAGAATTCACATGGCCGTTTTCTAGTATATGTGAAGTTATTTTCGTCTGGAAAACATTCCTATTGTTACAAGCTGTATCAAAAGATTATTTATTGAAAATTTAATTTGGGCTGTGTCATACCCTCTCTAAGTTGCACAAGACCTGCTCTGTGCACATCTTGTGTTAACAAAAAAAATTCAAGCATAAATAAATTGCTCTGAAGAAATACATTGGCTAAACAGGCAATTCAAGGGATATCAACACAGACAGTATACTGTACAGTTACAGTACAATTTTTATTCAAATAAGCAATCACAATTAATGCATGCTCAAGGGTACATCTGATCCAAATGGTCAGTAACTTAGTTCTCTTTTTAAAACTAATAAACCATGGTAGCATTTAATTAATTGCAATTCACAATTGATGCATGCTCACATGGATGTCCCTATAAGGACAAGGGCTGTCAATCAAATAATCTAGTGAACTTCCACAACTGTCCTCTGCTTTGTGGGCAGAGATCCTGCAATATTAAAAATCTGTATTTGATGCGGGTTTTCATAATGGCAGAATTAAGGATAAAAATCTAAACAATTTCACTTAAAATTGAGATACTTGGCATCTCTGCAAGATGTCTCATTTCTTTCGGTCATTGGATGAATTTAATCTTTTACCTCTGGTGAGCCCAAATTACCTTTGACCTCCACAAAAAACCATAGGGATCATCTTCTCAAAATGGGTAATCCCATGCTAAGTATGAGAATCCTCACAGTTACCCTACTAGAGATATCTTATTAACAAGATTTTGACCTTGTGAC
>WURT03000015.1:1786004-1800300 GCA_009936505.3 Holothuria glaberrima
GGGGAGGGGGGACCTAGAACTCCTCTCGGGAAGTCCTGGCACAACTCCTGCATGTGTCAGTATTTTTTAATTAATGGTTCTCCATTACCGATCACAGGCATATGGGAATTTTGTATTTCTTGTCTTCCAGCTCCCTGTTATAGGCCTACATAGCACTTAATCACTTATTTGAACAATTAATAGTCAGTTGGTAGCAATAATCCAGAACTCTACTTAGTTTCTTAAGCTTTAAAAACTCGATATTTACTTGCGTACTACCACAGACTTGACTATCTTTGATTACTATTCTTTCGATTTCATTAGAAAAACAAAATTTACTTCTAGAATTTAATTTTAATCAAAAATCCTTTCTCTGATGTGGTGGATGTTGAGGTTAAAAATGGCTTGATTACTAGAACTTTGTATAAGCAGATGTGGTTGTGCTAAGAAAACCTGTTTAAATTTATGAACTATCATCTTTCCTTTGTTATCCATCATAACCTTATCCCAACAACCAGCAGCTATATAGAACAATTAACGAATATATTGATAATTTTAAAATTGTGGCTACTGCTTTTGTTGGTAGTTGGACCGTGCTTGAACCGTAGGCCTAATAAGAAGTTTACTCCTCCACAATTTGGACAATTAATTTGGTATAGGGGGGATCGCCTCGCATCTTCACAATAAGTTAAATGCCCGCTGTAGGTAAAATACTTAGCACTGTACCCTCTTCACTGAGTAAGGGCCGGTTCATACTTCTAGATTCTATATGGCCATCCCTTGCTCTTTCATGCCACTATTACGAACATAGCTTGGAGTTGAGCAGCGTTCAGCTTTTATATATAATAGCTTTACAGCGATATACTGATGTGACCGGCAAGTTATAGGCCTGTTTTTTTCTTCTAACCTTTTACTTGTTGTAAAACCATACGAAACCTGCACCCTTGCTCTTCAGGGCCAATCACGGGGCGTAGCTCAGAGCTGAAGAGTGTTCACTAATTTTTATAAATTTATAGTGTTTCATTAAAGTATGAATCGGCCTTATGCGGGTTCAAATAGCCTCCTGAGTGGGATCTCCGACTGGATAAACGGCTGCTTAATAGTAAATCAGCCGCCCTTAGTCAAGGGGCCAAGGGAAGCGAAGCCCCCCGAATATTTTTCGCCCCCTAGAAAGTTTTCAAGTTGCCATTCACTTAATACATTTTTACACATTTCGCCCCACTGAAAATTTTCTCACCCCCTCCATGGAAGCCATTTCGCCCCCTTCAGTACCTTGTCTAGCTACGGGCCTGGAACAATTAAAACATCTATATGCAGAGTAAATAATATCC
The DNA here is from genome assembly GCA_009936505.3 of Holothuria glaberrima. Classification (NCBI taxonomy): domain Eukaryota; kingdom Metazoa; phylum Echinodermata; class Holothuroidea; order Aspidochirotida; family Holothuriidae; genus Holothuria; species Holothuria glaberrima. The sequence continues at coordinate 1,787,315 of WURT03000015.1, forward strand.
CTGAGTAGATTATCCGGTCAGAGATCCTATACAGGAGGCTATTTGAATCTGTTCCACCGGCCTTTGCTGTCTTTGAAATTCTGCTCATTAGCAGGCGTGTAATTAAAGACAATGGCAGAGAAGAGCGTGAATTTTGGCACGTAGACACCAGCAGTAGCTTGTTACTGCATTTTCAATGACTTAAAACTTATAGAAACCCTATAAATTTCAACAAATGACGTATACTGCCACGTCACAACGGCGCACCTTTGTTTTCTCCCGATCGAACAAAGTACCTTGAAAAGCATAAAGTTGCCACGTTCAATGTTAAAAGACCCCGCTTTTGAATATTCTTTCGTCACTTGAAGCACCCAGGTGGTTGATACAATGAAAACGGTCGGTTATGTTAACGTAAAATAAGGTGGAATAGCTTCCACTTTTGTAGTTTATACTGTGTCATCGATTGATCTGCAGACAACGCAGAGGCATTCAACTGTCGTTTTTATCAATGGTGTTAACTATTTGTTCATCATAATCGCGGTGACTCATTATCTAAACAGTCAAGTGGTTTCGGGTAATTATTAACAAGCAAATGAACTACAGAATCATAGTAGAGTTGATACTGGTCAAAGGAGGAAACCAAACTGACATCTCCATGGTTACGATTAGACGATTCCAGGTGCCCGTTTGGGAGGATAGCTCCCCCCCCCCCCGCTCCCTTGCGAGAAATAATAAAAGAAGGAAAACAGAGAAAATGCAAAAGTAAACTGAGGAAGGAGGAAGAAAGAAATGGGGAAAAATTTTTAAAAAATCGTCTAGGAATGCTTTTAAAATGTTGTCGCAGAGGTTGGGTGGAGCTTTAAGTTGAACTTGAGTCATCTCTAAAAAAATTTTTATGATAGTGTCTGACGACGAGGCGAGGGCTACGGGATGCAGAAACTAGTAAAAGACCTATAGCAGTGATGCTAGTCTGCAGATCTGTGGACATTAACATAATAAAATGTGCCATGAGGTGGAACGACCTGCTATATTGAACTGTAATAATAATTTGAGAGTAAGTGCACGCCTGTAATGTGGAGGAAGATCTTCAGGCTAAAAGTGTAAACCTAACGGTCTCCAATATAGAAATTTAATATGATCCAAATGAAGTTTAAAAGCCAAAGAAATACTGCTTTCTAAGTAGGTACATATGATAAAGCAACAAATAGATATTTATTGCAATGACAGGGTGCCACCATTTGCAAAAAATGATGACTTGTAGCAAGTCTGTTATGATGTCATAGAGCCATAACAAATTATGCATTTGCTATGTAGTTCTTTAAAATCTGTCTCAATCATTTCTTTCATACCATAGGTACTCTCAAGTTTCAGAGGAAGTACAGAAAACAAAGATATACATTACAGATTTGCCCTAATGTGGCTCTGATACTGGACATTATAGACTTGCTCCAAGTCTTCTTATGGTGGCACCATGTCATTGCAATAAATAGCCATATCCCTATAGAACGGAACAAGCTACAATAAAGCTGTTTGCTGCTACTTATTTATAATTTGTTGCTTTATCATATGTACCTATTTAGAAAGCAATATTTCTTTTTCCTTTAAGCAAAAGTTTCCTACAGGAGGTGAAGTGAATGTATTTACGATCGAAAGGTTTAAGTAAATTAATTCTTTTCCGTAACAGTTTCTTCACAAACACTTACATTTTCGCCCTTGAATTTTTTTCCATTTTCTTCTTCAAACGGTTTCTCTTCGTTCAACATTCAGTTTGTTACATTTCCTTTTCTTCTGCATAGACGTAATTATGCCAACGCAAAGTTTGAAACTAACTTGTGAAGAAGAGGAATTATTCTTTCCGCCTTCTAATAGTTTTGAAAAGATAAACATATTTTATGAAAATTATTATTTTCTCCCTCTCTATAGAGGAATTCAAAGCATTGATAAATCAGACTTATCTCCCTGACAGGACCATTTTGGTTGGAAATTGAAGTGCCTTAAAATACCACCTGAAAGAAAATTTTACCAAGTAAACGATGTCTCAAGGGGAAAATTTCATGCCATATATTCGACTACTTACTTCATCACTGATAAAAGCTCATTTTTTTAAAAAAAAACCAGGCTGAAAACTAATGCTCGTGTCCAAATATTGAAATCATAACTTCAGATTCGCCTTGGACCTCATTAGGTGTCTTTAAAATAACCTATACTCAGCATAAACATCGAATTTTATAAAATATGATAAGTAAAATCTACTTAACAGTTTCAATTTGGCAAGCTGGGGGTCACAGATCATACGCAGAATGTGTGTTATAGCGGTACCCTGCCCACGGCACCGCAGACACAGTTGTGATACATTGAGCGGCGGCCTTGTAGTCAAAACAACAAACCGACTTATGCGCATCGCGGTAGCGTCGGTGGAAACCTCTATATATTAACCCTTTTAGAGTCATTTCGACACCATCCATGGCGATACACCTACTTTGCATTTTCACATGAATACGCAAGTGATGAAACGTTCCCTAAGATGATTGGGCTCAGAGCCCCAGCATTCCTGACGTATTCTATTCCGCTTCCATCCAGACATCTGTTATCACAGAACCGATCTCTTATACAGTTCGAACTGTTACAACTAAAGGCTGTCCCTCAACATTTTCTACAACTTGCCCAGGGAAGGCCGGGGGAAGTTGCCCCCTAAGGTTTCCAAGCCCAAAACGAAAAAATGACCTACTTAGGTAAAATCATTTACTGAAAATGCTTAAAAATCCGTTGCATAGATAATGTTTTTAAAGTGCTGAGGGCCTGGGATATCGCATGCAGTATGAAGGTTCATTTCGCCTAAATTTTCCCGAGAGGTCCCCGGACCCCCTCCTTAGACGAGCTCTTATGCGGATAACTCGTAAAGACGAACGAACCCCTTCCTCATACATGATACACACAACACAGTTGAAGTTTAAATTACTTAAAAGATGGTTAGGAATGTTTCTCAATCGTCATCTTAGCTTGTTTTATAGATAGCCTGTAATTACCTTAAGTTACTTGCTAAAATCAATGCAGATGTGATACACCTTTTGGTACTGCGGTTTTTTTTCCTACAAAGGGATTTTACTGAAAAAAGTTTCAGGTTTACCTTTTGATCTTAAAGTCTTCGTTTCTAAAGCATGGAGTCTCCAGAATCTTTAGGGGGTACTTTGGAGGTCTAGAAAGAACCGTTCCGTCAATCTTGTAAGCACTTCAGACATACAAATACAGGCTAAGCTACGCACAAATCAAAGGTGACCCTCCAAGTAGCGCAATCAAAGGGGAAAGGACTGCTTCGTGCCATACTGCAGCCAGCGGCGTATATACATGAATTCGCGGGGGGTGTGAACTTGGGACCAACTACATTTCTTGGAGACCGACTCCCATTGACATAGTTGTACGATCCGAATTTCCTAGATAATTACAATTTAGGACGGTAGCAGTCAGTGGCGTACCTAGGATTTCTCTTAAGTGAGGAGGGGGGGGGGGCATGCAGTAAGTGATATGTATGAAATGAAAAAATGATATATTGGGTGTCCTCACTTGCAATTTGGTGCCACATATGCTACCTTCTGAAGTTAAATTTTTGTTACAAAATTTATGTATTTTTAGGAACTAAAAAGAAAAAAAATGGCATCAGTGAGGGGGACCATGGGGAGACACCCCCTCCCCTTTGAAAATTTTTTGAAAAATTAGGTGTCCTTACATGCAATCTGGTGCCACATATGCTACCTTTTGAAAGTAAAATTTGTGTTACGAAATTTACGTATTTTTAGGAACTAAAAAAAAAATGGCATCCGAGAGGGGGGATGGCCCAATCCCCCCTGCGTACGCCACTGGTGGTAATAATCACAGGCGTACGGAACTCTTCCAATTTTGGGGCAGAAAATGTTTTGCCCGAATCTCAAAAAGTTGCCCAAAATTCGTTGTAGTTCAAGTCCATAAAATAGACCACTAATCCACTTCACGGCGCGCGAAGCGCGCGAAAATTTTCCATATTTTCCGGGCATTTGATATCAAATTCGGGAACTCAGTAGAAAATTCGAGAAATCTTTTCACTTTTGCTTTATCTCTGCCGGAATTTCAATTTGAGTAAGGTATCAAATGTTGTTGACGTCTGGTCTCCTGTTACAAAGGCATACTGAACTGGATTTGAGACCGATTTTTTACGCTCAGAGACAGACTTATGACTTTCACTGGGGTGTCACACCCCAGCCCCCCGTATCTACGCCCCTGACCACAGCCAAAAAAACTGAGAGTAATTCTAAAATATATACGGTAATCAGTCCAAAGCTTTGTCAATGTAAGCAACAGTATCCAAGCAAACTTAAAATGACAAAACTTCTCAAACGGGAGGGGCCTCATATACAGCACCCTATCCCTTACGCTTAGCCGAAAAGCCTGTAATTACAGAAAATGCGCAAAATGATAGCAGAAGTTCTAAACATATAACCATTCCAAAGCTTTTCCGAGCATAGCATCGTTTGACACCTAGTACGCCATCTCACCTGTACATACACAAAAACTTTTGAGAGGTGTGTCACCCGGCACCTTATCCCCTTTGAAGGGGTAAAAAAGACACTACGGAATATGATCAGTTGGAAGCTTTGCAAAAGACAATACAAGTTTGCACCTAATAAGTGCAGACCTTACACAAACGTTGCTTCTCCCTTTTGACCCTCTTCTTATCCCCTCCCTCAGGACGGCAGTGCGTGACGAAAAAGATGTCGTTTGCGTGTAAAAACTATCCTAGACACTCCACTGGATGCTATAATGAACTGACCCCTTTTGCAATTTCGCTCAGGTTACGGCCCTAAAGCCTGAGCCTTTTACACTTGTACATTCTGAAAGTGGTAGCACCCCTTCGTTCAATTATTTTTGGATAACTGTTGACTTTCAAGGCATCGTTACGGTAACCTACTTCTTTAGTGGCGTTTCTGTTTTGTTATTGTTACGGAGTATTTTTGTGTCTGGGTGGTAACCATGTACTTCGTCTACTTATAAATTAATTATTCACTCTGAGGTAAGTGCTCATGAATATGCGAATTATACGCTAGCAATTTGCCGAATCAGTCACGTGAGGTAAACGTCACCTACTTCATCAAACATAGTAAACGCAATGAAGCGTGTCGCCATGGCAACTCGGCTGCATTCCACTGTGTACGGTTTCTACATCGGCCATCTTGAATACCGCAGTTCGTGTGACAGGACTACCATAACACCAGCAAAATGATCACACAGAAAACGAGGAAAAAGCTATATATTTTGGAAGTTTAACTGAGTTAAAGCAAACGAAGGGGAAGAAAGGATTCATTATGGTGGATTCAATGGTGGATTCTTACTCAAGGAAGCCGAATCTTCAGGGTTCTAGAACTCGTTCTCTGACAACAGGTGAGGCAAACCTTTACACACAACATCTAACAGACAGTACCGCACGCGCTGCATTAGCGAATCATGTGGAACTGCCTCCAATAAAAGCTCATACTTTAGGTTCTAAAAGCAAAGGAAATGAAAATATGCAAAATGGCGTGCAAGTGCAACAACTATACGAAACAGATGACAATCATAATTACAAGAGACCGGTTGCTGCAAATTTCAAATCACAGGCCATTACCGAACATACAGCAAATAACGCCAATCAAGCACTGCCAAATGTTAGGCCAAATAGCAACGGTTCCAAAAGTGGCTCTGCCAAGACAAAGTCCTTACCAATGACGGCAGAGGGAGCAATGAAGCTATACATGCACAAGTTAACATCTTACGAGCATCATGAAATTTTTAACCATCAGGATGTCTGGTTTGTGGGACCAAATGCAAAGAAACGAAACGGTGTTATTGGAGGACCTAATAATTGTGGATATGATGACGAACAGTGTTCTTACATTCATGTACAGCATGATCACATAGCATATCGTTATGAAGTGCTCAAAATTCTTGGAAAAGGAAGCTTTGGTCAAGTAGTTAAAGCATATGACCATAAGACAAATCAACATGTTGCCTTGAAAATGGTGCGAAACGAAAAACGCTTCCACAGACAAGCTCAAGAGGAGATAAGAATTTTGGAACATCTTCGGAAGCAAGATAAGGACAATAATATGAATATTATCCACATGGTGGATAGCTTTACATTCCGCAGTCACACTTGCATAACTTTTGAACTCCTCAGTATGAATTTATATGAACTCATCAAGAAGAATAAATTCCAAGGATTTAGCTTACAGTTAGTTAGGAAATTTGCACATTCTCTTCTGCAGTGCCTTGATGCCCTCCATAGGAACAGGATTATTCATTGTGATCTTAAACCTGAGAATATTCTCCTCAAGCAGCAAGGGAGAAGTGGTATCAAGGTAATTGATTTTGGGTCTAGTTGTTATGAACATCAGAGAATCTACACTTACATTCAGAGTAGATTTTATCGTGCACCAGAAGTAATTCTCGGAGGGAAATATGGAATGCCTATTGATATGTGGAGCCTAGGATGCATTTTAGCAGAGTTACTAACAGGATACCCACTTCTTCCTGGTGAAGATGAAGGTGATCAACTTGCATGTATGATTGAACTTTTGGGAATGCCTTCCCAAGGATTGCTGGATCAGTCTAAGAGGGCAAAGAACTTTATCAATTCTAAGGGTCAACCAAGGTACTGTACCATCACAACACTACCAGATGGCACAACTGTCCTCAATGGTGGAAGATCACGGAGGGGAAAAGTGCGGGGACCCCCTGGAAGTAAGGACATGGTAACAGCTTTGAAAGGAAATGATGATCCCTTATTTTTGGATTTCCTGAAGAGGTGCTTAGAATGGGAGCCACAGACACGGATGACACCAAGCCAAGCTCTCAGGCATGCATGGCTTCGACGAAGACTTCCAAAGCCTCCGGCAGATGCACAGAATACTGCATCTGCAAAGCACAAGAGACATGGGTCATCTACAGTTGGGAAACTACCTCCAACAGGTGCTGTCCATAGTGGGAAAACAAGACAACAGGCAGAAGTTTCACAGCGAACTGTTCTACCTAAAATTGTAACATAGGGTTTGTATTGACCAAAGATGGATTATTTAATATTTTAATAAAATACAAAAGCATATGAAGGCGTGGAGGCCAGTTTGATATCCATGAAACACTTTCAGACCCATTTTTTATTGCATTCCTTTGAGGCTTATCTTTTTGTAATTTTCTTTAGTATTTTTTATCCACATTTGTGGTGACAAAATATGATACTTCGATGGTTGTATCATAGCCGTGATAATCTGGTATTCATGCTTTGAGCACTTTCAGTCTGAAATTTCAGGTGGCTGCATACATAACCTTGTTTTATCATTTTAGTCACATGACAAATAAGACTATCAGTAAGCTGTGTAAAACCTAAACCATCTCTGCAGAATTGCAGGTATTTGATCAATAGAAATATTCCTGCAGATAGCTTTTATTGTAATTCTTAGCCTGTTTTATTGGGGTCGAATCTATTTTTTAGTGTACAAAGACAGGCATGTCTTTCTAAATTATTCTTTTTAAACAAATTCTGTTATTTGATGCCTTCTGTTCTTGTGGTGCAATTTTCTTGTGGATATCACCACATAAGACTACTTTAAAACAAAACCTTGTATTTTATCTTTGTATGCAACCTTTGTTTACAATTTAAAGCAGGGACATGGTTTTATAACATTCCATGTAATTGTTATGTGTCCATCCGTCCTCAGCAGGAAAATGAGAAAATGAAAACATGGTACATTTTTTACAAGTTTAAATAGCTAACTTGCTGCTTATAACATGGTTCAAAAGAGTAGTTGCAAAAAGTAACTCATTGCTTTGCAAAACTGGTGTGTTTTTTTATTCTGAAACATTTGAAGTAAACAGTTAAATTAAGTGAGGTTTGCTGTTCACAAAATTACTAGACAAAATCATTGATTTCACAGAGTCTGTGAAAAAATGAGAAAATGTTATTTATTTGTAGCTTGATCAAAATGTTGTTTACAGTACATAATGTATCAAAAGTCAGTCTTACAGGCCATCATCTTGAATTGGCTTCTACAGTACTTCAATTTAAATAAAGTAAGGTTTTTAAAAATTTGACCATATATTTTCTGATAAATGCCCTCAGCAGAGGCACTGCACTTTTGAAAAGGGAGAGGGGGGTTATTTGAGGGTATATTTTAATTAAAATAATTGCTAAGGGCTGCACTTACTTTAGTGTACCTATACATGCCACAGTACATGGTTACGTATCTGTGTGTATAGTGTGGCAATAGGTTGGTCTGTGTGATGGCTTCAACTGTGCATGCAGCAGTTAGCATGATATTGCCCAGCATGAGCCTTACATATGCATGAAGGCAAACTTTATTCCCAGAACATTTTGTTAAAAATTTACAGGGGGCATTTATTAGAGAATATATGGTACAAGTGTATTCACAGGAAGGTTACTCAGACTAGCACTGGTTAAAGTTTACAGTAAAAAGTATGTAGTTAACTCAACTTTGATGGTATGTCATTCCTTGTTGCCTATGTGCAACTTGCAAACTGGCTTGAGTTTATGATGAAATGTATACAATTAAGTTGATGTTAATCTGGTAAACTTGAGGTTTCCTCACAAAACTTTTGTAACATTAAGTAAACCATGCAGCTAATGCAGAAACACTCCATGAGTAATCTTACTTCTAGAACCCTTACTTCATTTTAGTTTATTTTTGCATGTACAGTATAACACATCTGTAACTGCACATTGCTGGATGCTACACATTAGAACACTTTACAGTTACTGTAGCAGTCAGATTTTTACAGTACCATGATCAGTTTCATGCATATAGGTTCAGTTGCATACTTGTGAAGGTATTGCTCTCAACAGATAATGGGAATCTTGTTCAAGTTTCCCTTACTGGTTGGTATGGTCAATTACAGATTTCAACCAGTCTCTTCATTTTGCACAGTGACACAGTGCTCATTGAAAGATCTGTGCACTTTCTGGCAAGCAAACTAGCATGTCTTGTTCACACCATGGAAGTATTACCCTGACAGTATACAGTACTTCATTAAACTGTTAGTCATTGCCTAGTGTAAACACAAAATGTTTACCTACAATGTAAATCTTTGATTTGCTTGTCTGCAGCTAGAAACTGCCAGTGATCAGTAGACCTATAATATACTAAATAGGAAGGTTGTATTTGTAACTCAGTAATTCTTTAGTGTTTGCAACAAGTTGATATGGGACATCTTGATATGAACGTGCCATGGAGCACTGTGTTTTTGTTTTGAACTGTACTGTAGCTCTGTGATGCTAATCATGGAAGTACGCTGTACCTCCAACAGAGTACAGTACCTCCATGCATTAATAATGCACTTAAATACCTTCATTGATTATGATGTGGCTATCTATTAAGCCATGAAAAAGTGGTGGTGAGGGGGAATACTTTCCGACATATGATGTATCTGATACTTGTTTCACTAAGTGCCAGTACTTTGTAGGATTAGAAAGTCTCCTGGAAATTTCTATTCTGAGTCTGATGTGGCTCGGACAAGCCTTTCCACTTTCCACAAATCTACAGTAGGCTAGATTGAATTTACAACCAACAAGGAATGCCTTTTAGCATTTGCTGTTTAGGCCTCCCAAGGTGCATTACATGCCTGCACTTTGTGTACATAAATTTTAAACTTTCATTACACAGTTTCTATGAGATCATGATAATGTACCATAAAAAGTTATCTTTCTATGGTTGGCAAGGTGAATAATGAGGTAAGAATGATGTAAGTGGCAAACAGCAAAAAACCTTTCATACAATCGGCCATTTCTGTGCCTGCTTTGTAGTATGAGAGCAAATGAGAGCCTGTGGTAATGGTGGGATTTATCAAAGGGTCCAAGGGAACGATTCCCCCATCTCAGACTTTCTTCATTGGTAAGGTTGGCTTCAATTTCTTGCTCTTCAATTTTTCACTCTCCAGCATGCAGTGTTATAAGGTAAGTGGGCTTCATGCCGCACAAATTTTAATTCATAAATCTTCATAAACTCTCGCACTTGACTTCTGCCCTTTTATCTGTTCCCCTCCCCTCCCGACTCCCCCCTCCCAGTGTTAGATCTACAGTACAGTTAATATTACAGTGCACTAATGTGCAGTTCATATTACTGATCATGGTACTGTACGGATAGTAGTGCTGTCCATATGTAATTCATAGGTGGGACCATTTAGTCACATATATTCATTTGATAAATCACATTTGTGTTCATACTGTAGTTCATACACAAAAATTATTAGAAATGGCAATCATTGAATGTAATATTTAGCTGCCTAATGTTAGAATTTTCAGGGCTATACACAGCTACACTGTAATTGAGAAGTCTGTATTGTTTAATTGCATATATGCTGGCCACCTAAAGTTATATGTACATTATGTTTGTTGAAGAGCAAGGAGAATGCAGGGTGTATCTTGTAATAATTCAGATTTTCAGCATTTTAAACTGCCTACTTTTTACAGCATCTCCTAGTGAAATTTTATGGAATTTCCCCAGCAATTAAGGGCCAATACATTTTTAATTATTCAAAATGTATTTGTGGGAAAACATATTTTTGCACTTCTTACAGTTGTTTTAGTACACTTCTTTTAACACTGCCTTGGTACAGTTACCATTTTCAGTAGATTCTATTCAGAACCATATTCACTGCAGAATTATAATGGGGTCTTGCCTGTTAGTGTGCATTACAGTGCTCAGTACTGTATGTCCTGTGCCACTGTGGAGATAAAACCAAAAACTTTTAAAGATGAACGCTGGTACAGTGTAGGGCGTTTGGCCTCAGTAGGTGGGAAGTGTATACAGTTTGGGCACCAACTGGAACCACTTGGCCTATTTAGGTGTGGACAATTTGTTTATACTTGAGGAATTTGAATTGATGTAGTCAAGTATAATAGTATGAGGCTGGCTGTCTCACACCATCCAAAAGATTGTAAACCTGAAAGAGCATTAGCACACAGTATTGAGTAGTGCCACAGCCCACAGGTGCCTTTACAGTATATAGTGTACAGCACATGGCATAATTTATCTGGATTCGCATAGCAAAAACTACTCAAAATCACTGAATTGCTAATCAAATCTCCTTTTGTGTAGCAGTTCTACTCACACACAAAATGTCAGTTTTAATAGTTATTGCTCTGGGTCGGCCTAAAGAGTGCTAATCAAATTCTGAATCCTAAATTATGCCCTGCAGCATTATCTTCAACATAGGGGTGTATGTACAAGGTCATATTTGGTCACAGGATGTTTACACCAGGGAGTTGCTATTTGACTAGCAACTCCCTGGTTATCCAGTAAGGGGGTACTCACCGTAGTAATCCCAAAATGGTGCAGTATGCCTGGGGCATAGCTTCCTTGTGCCAAGAAAAACCCCCCAGAATGCTCATACATTGCATCAAGAGAGAAGCAGCACAGAACAATCTGCAAACAAGTCCATATTAAATGGACTGCATGAATGAAACAACATAGTTTACGTGATTTGCATTCACTTAATCGCAATCATAATTGTAGGGTACTTTGGTCCAGATGGTCAGCAATTACTGCCAAGTAGCACTGCAGCCACTTGTGCAGTATGTACGGAATGCTACAGTATGTACCAGTAGGGGCTCTTGTTCCCCCGTCTTACTGTAGTGATTTCCTGCCTTGCGTCTGCCCACCCCCATGCCTCGTTTGACATCGATGAGCATCTGTGGTCACAGGGAGAATACAGAAGTTTGATCTCTCCAGGCTGTTCATATTATGGTAATGACAGTCAATGTGTCATGTTACAACTTAGAAGACGTGAATCAGAACAAATATTGCTGTGATTTTACAAACTGTATTATAACCAAATGTTAATTAATTGTCCAAGTACTTAACCTGTCATTTATCAATGTATTGCTTAATTTACACCATGAGGGAAATTGTCATTATCTAGAATGTTTTCTATTTAAAAATTGAAATGCATTCTTGCCAAACGTTTGCTTAGCTGTTGTAATTGTACATGAATAGCACTAGGAAGGCACTTTGAGTGAGATTTTTAAGTTATCATTGACCATTTACCTGTTGTTTAATGTAAGGGAATACCTCAAAAGAAGTTACCATTTTCTTTACCCAAATACAGACATTTTTGTATCAGTAAATCATTAAATTGAATGCTGGAATAAATTCCTGTCTGTGGTATTTGAGATAAGTGGTGTGGTCATTGAAGGTTATGTTATAGCCAGGATAGCATCTAAGTTTGTTGCATGGCCTCATGGTCTGTTTATCTCATATTGTTTGAAGGCAGAGGTACTGATGGATATACTATGTAGCTAAGATTACTGTAGATTACGTGATCACTGCACTTTGACCTATCCGGGTTTCCGTCAAGGGGGGGGAGGGGGATTTGTCCCCCCTTTCCAGGAGGAGGGTAAAATCCGCCTCCCCCTCTTCATTTCCATGAAAATAAAAAAATTGTCAATATCTTGGTAAGTTGGTTTCTTACTTGAGAAAAAGATACTTTTGCAGCAATGTTTGAACTTTCATAAATAAATGGCCTTTACAACCCTTCAAATTGCACCTTATAGGGGCCTTGAAGCAAGCTTTCGTCCCCCTGAACCCACATGTAACTTTGGTCAGGGACAGCATCAATTTGGACTTGGGGTTTAGCAGTAAAGAATTCCCCCCACCCTTGTTTTGAGTTTCTGGCGGAATCCTTGTCTATGTCTCTACTGTTTCAGACATTTAGACTACAAGTTGGGCTTTACTTCACTAACCTTATTTCGTGTCACTTGAATGTGCACCTAACAACTTCACAGGCATTTGGGAAATTATTTTAAGCCTGGGGATGCTGAGGAGATTGCATTATAAAATAAGGATAGTGCGATGTAGAATAGACTGCTTTTCTGATATCACAGAAAAATGCTTTTCTCTTAAGCTTATCCGTGCTTTGAGTTTGAAGACAAAATCCAGCCAAAGAACTCTACATGCAACCGTCCTTGCATTTTCACTTGCTCACCGCATATA
>WURT03000015.1:1802507-1827974 GCA_009936505.3 Holothuria glaberrima
AATTGTCCCTTTAAAAAATACAGCACATCAAAATTATTCACAAATAATCTCTCCAGTATCATATCTTTACATATATATGTATGTGTTTCATGTTTGTTATAGTTTTCCTGACTGTGCAGGCTAGGTTTAGGTAATTAGCTGTTCAGACGTCTAGTGCAGTCATTATTTTAGAGGGAAAATGCAGTCACCCCAATCAGAGTTAGTGCCCCGTCACTCTAGTTCATGAATGGCAGCTATTTTGATCATGTGACAATATTTCTATTAGTAAATTGTGAAATTGAAGAATTGCCCCTTGCTGTACCTATTGTTTGTAATAGTTATGTTCAAAATGTTTTCAGAGGTGCTTGTATTGCAATAAGAGGAGATTTGCATGAGTTTGCTGATTTTTCAAAGGAAATTTTGGGGGCGACTGCCTGTTGCCTTTAAGTTTTAGGGTGCCATCTGCTATCTGTACTAACACAGTATTGTGCTCAGCATTTTGTAAATGTTTGTCATTAATTACAGTTTAATTTGCCCCTCAAGTCTCCAAAGTTTTTGTGATTTATCTATGTCAGTTACAGGGCAATAGTACATAGTTCTTTCATGCTTCACATTTCTGGAGCTTGTCCAATTGTCATACCATGTCTGAAAATAAAGAGAGCATAATTATGACAATGTGAAAAATAAGGAAGTAAAGAAAGTCAGTTTCCCTTGAAATTTTCCACAACTATCCAAAGATTCCTTCATGTATGCTTTAAGGACTTAATTCATTCAAATGTGAAATAGTCCAAAATTTCCCTACATGTAGCATTACAGCTTCACCCTACCTGTGGTGAAAAAGAGCAACATTTTGAATCAGATCCATCACATTTGGATGATTCTTCCATGATTACTGTATAATGCTGATTGAATTCACATGTATCTAACAGTAGATAAGTTAGTAAGATGAGGTTTAACACAAGGGGAAGGGGCAGGGTTTGCAAGAGGGGAATGCATGAAATGTTATGGTAGTAGTGTGATCTGATTAAGGTGAGAAGACCAGATCCTGGTTTTGGGTTCAAGTGTACCGTAAGGTAGTGAACAAAGTACTTTACTGTATCATCACTTTTCATATCTGATGACAACCAATTAATGTAAGCAGTTTATTGTTTAATTATTGGGGGAACAAAGAGCATAGGAATTATTCACAATTATTGACTATTAACCACCTCCTGCTTTTTGGCTCAAGGGAAAAAAAATCACCAAAAGCATGAGTAGATAGAACCATTTGAAAGTGGCTGCCTGATTCAGGTGACCTTTCAATCTGCATTGCCTTTCCTTACCTCCTGTTCATATTATGTACTTTTTGGCTGTTGACTGTTGGCCCCAGTCAACAGTACGTAAATAGCAGGTATGTATTGGGGCATATAGATTCCTAAACAAGGGAGTTTTATAGATTCTATGGGGATTTAAGGTTAGGTTTTGTCTAGTATCTTCATATTGCAAGCATGAACAGAGGGTCACTGAAAATATTTTATACATGGAATTGCTTCATTACTTTCTCATGCAGAGTTTCTCAGATTGTAAGTTGCCCCATCAAGAGCTCAAATTTACATGTAATTTATAATTGCATTGCTCACAGAAATATCTGGAATCATAGACTTGAAAGGCAAATGGAAGAGTCTTGGTCCAGGATGTGATAACTGTTTTGCTCCTTACCTTCCCTATTATACTACTATTGGACAGCCCATCTACTACGGAACAACTACTAGCAATGAAAAAATCCCTACTAGATGGTGTTCTACTCACTTGTTCCTAAACAACTTGCTAAAATTTGCCCTTACTTTCAGAAACTGATTAATTCCTAAGTACTAAAAAAAACTGCTACTAATATATCAAGATTCCAGCACAGCTCCAGTATGAATGAAATTCATTATTTTCCCCCATAAAACAACCATCTACCATAGATGATGGAGTTATGCATTTCATGAAAGATGAACATACTCTTTCCATTATTTCCATAATTACACATTTTAACAACTTTTTGAATTTGTCATGTATCCCAATTTGGATGGAACTACAGTAAATCATCAACTGCAGTCTTAACAGTTTCAATTAATATATCTTAATACTTTGCTGGTGATGTATGTACGACTCTTTGTAATCATGTGACCACATATACTGAATTGTTCAATTTGTATGAAGTAAAATTTACATCTTTTATAAGAAATATGTTCTGAAACACTGTGTTATGATAGAAACTAATTGTAAGAGAATTGAGAACTTTGTACACTTCAGCTGTTGTTTCACAAAAATATGTAAGGCACTGCTTTAACATTCCTTTCAAAAAGATCTGATCTCCTGACATGAAAATATTTGACTCTGCCAATTTTGATTGCATGTCATTAAACCTTAAATTTTGGAGTTTCAGCCAGTGTCTAGTACAGTGTGAATACTATGTTATAGGCTCAATACCCTACTCTGTACCCCTTCATGAGCTTTACATACGGTACACCAACTAAATGAATTCATAATGTAATTACACATTGTATGTAATGAATTCTTTGACACAGTATATTCCAATACTGAAGA
Organism: Holothuria glaberrima; assembly: GCA_009936505.3. NCBI lineage: Eukaryota > Metazoa > Echinodermata > Holothuroidea > Aspidochirotida > Holothuriidae > Holothuria > Holothuria glaberrima. Next base: position 1,805,058 of record WURT03000015.1, read on the forward strand.
TTTCACGGTGTGTCAGAAAGTATGTTGGCACCTCCAAAATTCACTACATGTGCATTGAACTAATCAATCCCAGAATGCAGTTGTACATTTTGTAGAAATGTTTAAGCTGTGAAATGTGTAATCTGGGGCAGGTTCTTGAAGCATGCACTGATTATTGATGATTCTCTTCAGAAATAAGGACTTCATCTGTCTGTGGCTTCATGATTTTCCTCAGAGGATAACTCCAGCTAAAAAACACTATAGACTTGAGAATCTTTTCAGCTTGGAGTATGAAGTTGGCAACATTGGTGAGAGGGTGGTCAGTCAGACTGCCTGGAGGCAGTCAGTGTATTGATTGTAATTTGCATCTCATTTTCGATGGTCTTATATTGGTTAGCTGTGATAATATCTCTTTATAAACAAAAAATGCTCACAGTTGTGATCAGATGAAGCGCCTAAAACTGCATGTAACAAAAATCCAGCTGGTGCATTACCATTATTGTACACTCATTACTCCTGCATTAATTCCAGATTATTAGTTGAATAATTTTGAGTTGGGTAATTTTGCATGCATAAGGATTGTAAAAGAGGAGAATGCACTAATGACTTCTTTATTCCTTGCTCATTTTGTTAGACCTTTGAAATTCAGTCTGCATTTTTATTCATACATAATATGTGCCATACCTTCCTCGTCTCTGTTATCTGATTCTTTAGCATATTAGTCTTGGACAAGCAGAAAAAAGATCACATAGTTAAATGAACAGTCTCCATTTTAAGTACATGTTTAACCTTGAATAAATATTGAGATAATTTTAATGTTTAAGATCACATTGAATAATTGGTCAACATGCACAGGGTCCTCATGTTGCTGACTCCCAGGTAAGACAAGACTTCCAAAAGTTTCAAGAGGCAGTTTTTTCAGTACTTTAATCAAATCCTGGATATTTGTAACATAGCCTATGCCCCAGAACACCAACTTAGCTGACATATACTTATCCCTTGCTGCTTCTAATTTGTATAAATCTTGCGTGCTGCGTGCAACTCGGAGTATTTTGACACCATGCCCCTAATGTCTGCCATTTTGGCTAGCAACTCGTCCTCAGTCTCCTTCTGCTACAAAGCTACCACGAAGGTGGGGGATTTTGTTGACTCTGACTCTATGTGAAGGCAGCCATTTTGTGAAATCAAGAAGCCTTGTGTTGTGTGATTGGTTTAGCATGTACCATACCATTATTTTTGTACAGCTTCCTGAGAGAATTATAGGAGATCAATATTTTGTAACTTAATTAGATATTTAGTGTCTGTAAACTTGAAGAAATAAAGGCCTAAGAAATTCAGAGCTAGTGCAAAGTATATGCTGTCTCTTTATATTAGTCATGATTTTGTCTATCTGATGGTGCTTGTAACAAGTTTATTTTAGGGAATCGTACACATCATTTTTAGACAAAATGCAACAGTACTTGATGTAAATCTAAAATGTGTCTTTCAAGGGAAACATGTTGATTAGCATTCTCATTTTATTAAAATAACTAAAATAATCCCAAGAAGTTAATAACTGCTTGGGGCTATTTTGGTTATTTTAAGAAATATCCCACATGGTACAGTATGACGTGATGATGTGTATCTTTTTTTTTGTCTGTATGGCATCCCTTAGCATGTGAAGGCCTGTTTGCCCTAAGCAGTCTTCATGTACTATCAAGCAGTTCTCTTTCCAGGAATGTAATTTGATAAAATATTTGAGATTCATAACACAAGTCAGATTTGAAGATAAAAGCATTTTTAAGGGTTTGATTTAAATCTTCTACAGCATGGTCATTATTTTGAAGATTTTTACAAGTTGTGTGTATTAAAAAGCATCTTTCCATTTGTTTGTTTCCTTCACAGAATCAGTCACCCAAACATTGTTAAACTAGTAGAGATATTCGAGAGTAAAACATATGTCTACCTGGTCATTCAACTGTAAGTATAGTTCAGATACTGTTTCCAATTTGGCTTTATATTTAATTATTTATATTATTAAAATCTACATCACCCCTCATTACCTCCTAACTTGTAATCCCAAACTACACGTGGGATTGTTTCTTAATACTCAACACAGACTGCAGGAATTGTGAAAGACTTCACTTTTGGGGGAAAAGTGAAAGAAAAGAGAAAAGATAAAATGTAAATTGTAAAATGATAAAATGCAAATTAGTTAAGATTACTTTTAATTCTTTTGAATCAAGCACATAAAGACAATGCACTGAATTAATGGAAAGGCAGGATTAGGCTTTTAATTTAAAGTTTTGATATGTTAGGGGGTACTTAAGCATTCATAATTTTTTCCTGGATAATCTCGTATTTTCATAAATTTTGAATGCATGAGAGGAATGGAAACTTTGCAAGCTTTTCATTTCTCAAGGGAAACTCATTTCCAGATCTCTTTCAAGGTCAAAAGAATCTAGGTTAAAAAAAGTAGATATGAAGTACTGCTCACCAACAAAAGGCAAGGTGACATCTCTCCCACTTGCTTCAAGTTCACTTTGGTTCCAAACAGAGTAATTCTATCTGCTAATAATTCAAGAGGGTGCAGAGAAATTTAATGAAAACTTAATGCTTTCTTTGCTTCTTCACATATCAAATATAAAAATTTGCTTGAACCTTATCTTTGTGGTGGCAGTGTTATTTTCAAAATGAAGTTCTGAGATCATGTTTTAATGTTGTAAGAAGTCTAGATACTTAAGATTTTTGACCTGCACTGTAAAAGAATGGACATTTGAGGTTTGCATTGGTTCGTCTGAGATGTTTTCTGAAGAATAGTGTACTGGAGTATTTGACATTTCTGCTCAAAGCAAACATTAATTCATTGCTCTTTTGTGATGGGGATCCTCCGAGGCAGCATTTACTCAAAGTGGTAAAATGAGGGTTTGTAAACAATTTTCTTTTTCATAAACTCACTCTGAGAGGGACCTCAAGCCATTTAAGTTAATCTTTATTTTTCATTAAGTATCCCCATTTGTTGCCATGTTCTCCTTTTGAAGTTTAAATGAACTAAATTGAAGCCTCAGGAGATCCCGCCATAATAGTCAGCTGTTAATGTCCAAGTTGATTTGGAGGCTACCATTGGTTGAATCTGTATGCACACTGTCATTTTGCCTCTTTATTCATAACTCAAGAATGCTTCTTTAGGTCAGAGGAACTTACACTTTACTTGCCTTGTCGGACAGGGACGTGACATTCATAGCAATGATGAAAATTACAGTAGACTGAACTGCTGCTAAATCTGACAGTATTTTAAAGTGCAACATGTTAGAACTCCCGTGTAAAAACTGTGGAAATTTTCAAATATATGTTAACTTTTTTGCCTCATTAGACCTTTGTGCAAACTGTGTAATTTTAGATTAAAGCAATTTGTTGCACTGTAGTTTCCAGTTTTGTCTAGGTAAAATGATTTTCTTTGCATACCCCTCTTTCTTGTTTCATCTGTTGGTATTATTCCCATTTTGTAAGAAAGCCACTCAAAGGTATTTTGACATCACCCTCAATGAGATGGCCATGTCCACCATTTTGACTGTCTGGCATCATGCATTCATTCCTGTTTCAGAGGATGATCAAAGTGACTACTGTAAGTCAGTATATAATGAATGCAGCAGTTCTTTGCATGAAGTTAACAGATTTTCCTTTATAGGACATATGCAGTTCACTGTAAAACCAGTCTTTACCTGAGAAAGCTTTTGGCTCTTTTTAAGTTTCAAGGAGTAGTGTTGTGTAAGAAAAAAGACTTCTCTGTCCCCTTTATCAGAAAAGACCAAAGTGGCAAAGCTACTCAGGGATGTATTTGAGACCTACAGTAAGGGTATAGAAGTATCAATATGCACCTTTGGCATGAGTGACCAGGTTTATTACCTTTTTTCATGTGGAACTTACTTAAATCAGGTCTTTGCATTTGCAGTTGAATGGCTCCACCAGTAGTGTTCATCAGCTGCTTCCTTTCCCCTCTGATTGTTTCTTTCTGTTTTCTGAAATTGCTTTTGAAAGGAGATATACAAGTATTGATTGATTAATGGTTTTACAAGTGAAGAGAGCAATGGATTACGTTTGCCTTCCTCAAGGATTGGATCAGGTAAATTAAGAACTTCCTTTATATGGCTCTTGGTATTAAGCCTTTCAAGCTAAAGAGATTCAGCATTCAGCAGAACGGCTGCATCTGAAATCGGGTGCTTACAAATTAAGTGAAACTAATGCAATTGATTTCATAAAAGAAAGAAGGATTGAATGGATGTGAATTAGACAGTTGCGATTAATAGCATTCTAGGCATATCCACATTCAAAGAATTTCACGTTGTTTACTGAAGTTGGTCTAATTTGGATGAACCAACTGCATGCCCCCATCCATCAAAAGTGGAGTGTGTCTAATTTGAAAGAGTCAAAATGTTGTAAAATGATTTGCAGTGAGGGTAACCTTATTAACCTACCTATTTCCAGATTTTAACCTACCATCCTAGACTTTAGCTTCCTAACTGCTCATTACTGTCTTCCATTTCTTTTTCTGCAAACAATGAAGGGAGTACGGAAGCATAAACTAGGATAAAAGGGTAATTATCTGAAGTATCAGATGACATTTAGGGCAGCCCATATGGTCTTCGTAATTTGAACTGTGTGGCTGTTGCCATGGAAGTCAATAAACACGCAAATTATTGCATCAATGGAATATCAGTCTCATGAAGTGTAATGAAAAGTTAAAAACTTATGAAATTTCTCCTTTAAATTTAGGGCAGTCTTTGGAAACAGCTGAGCTATGATCTTACTTCAAGAGTATAATATACCCACCAAAAATATTTTCCTCGTACATTCTTATACTCTGAGAATGTTGGGTGTGAGTATTTTTTGCGGATTGTTACCAAGGGTCAAAACTAAAAGGTTAAAAATATCCAAAAGGTTTGGAAAGTTGCAAGTATTTAAGGTATTGACATGTAATAATCTATTTCACTCCTAATTACTTCTCCTGTTCGCTACCATTGGACTTGGCATAAGCTGTGGAATAACTCATGGTAAGAATAACTCCTCTCGAGATGGTGCTTTGCTCACTTCCTAAACATCTTGTTGAAAAGCTACAACTGAATGTGAAGAAAGAGCCTGGACACATTGGAGAATTTTCTATAATTGTCACTCATTTGTATATTTGCCACCAAGAGTTTTCATGATATTGTACAGTCTCACCGTACCACAAGGGTTTACAAGGGATGGTAGTTTTACTTGTATTGTCTCTTTTCCGTGGTTATTTATATTTAATTTTACTGTAGGAATTATGCTGTTATCATGGAGAAGTGCTTCTGTGAATATTTTGGCAACATGTGCATGAAGTACATTTTATCACCACCCACACCCAAAAAGATCAATTCAAGAGGTGCTACTTAAAAGCTACTTTTATGTTGGTGAGAAGGTGACCATGTTACTGAGCACAACACAAGCATTTTTACTCTAAATTTAAAATTTATTGCACCGTAAGATATCATTGCGCGGGTGTGCACATATCAAGGTTCAATTGGTTTTTTAATTGGACATGACACACACAGGCTATCACACATTTTTGCTTCTTAGATTTTGAAATGAAACAATCATTTTTAGTTCCAGAACTGATTCAGTGGATGTTTGAATGCCTCTTCTAGTCCCAGGGCAGTCCATCTGAGATTCAAAATGTGAAAAAAAGTTTTTGTTCAATCAAAATGATGTCATTGGCAACAATATTGTCCTGCACAGCGCATTCTCAGAGCCTAGACCTGTTGACAAGCAGTAGTAATATGTACCGCACAACTTTGGTGATGTTTGTCCACTAAAGTTACGGTCTGAATACCATTTGATGGACCAGGCTTGAGTACACTAACTTTTAAACAAATTAGATTGGATTCTTGATGGTCATTATTTGAACATCATTAGAAGCATCGCTCATTTGAAACACCGTTCTTATCCAGAAATCAATGCTTGCATGAATGTGAGCTTAGGCTTCTTCTCATAAGCAAGCACTGTAAGTAAACTAGTCAGTAGATTGTGTCGGCCGAGGCTTACTGTAACTGCTACCTAAGCATACGGGCTAGCATGCAGTAGTCAAGTTTTATTTTTGTCTTCTTCTCGTAAGCAAGCACTGTAAGTTTACTAGTCAGTAGATTGTGTCGGCCCAGACTTACTGTAACTGCTGCTAGCATGGAGTAGTCAAGTTTTATTTTTGTCTTCTTCTCATAAGCAAGCACTGTAAGTATACTAGTCAGTAGATTGTGTCGGCCCAGACTTACTGTAACTGCTGCTAGCATGGAGTAGTCAAGTTTTATTTTTGTCATGGTGACAAAAAGGAAGCAGCCTAAAAAAATACTGCAGCTCAAACTAAACGATTCTATTCTGAAACCTTTCTTGCCTCGCTGAGTTCAAAATTCTGTTAGTTATGACTGACATTATTTACATTAATAATGATTTTTTTCAATTCATGTAAATTGGATGTCATGACCCATATTTGGAACCTTCAGTTGTTATCATGGAGACTGTCATCCAATGTACTATTTGAGAAGATTTTTGTATCCAAGAGTCTTTTCAACTAGGACACTCTACAGCAATTTGTACTGTATGACTCGTGAATGACCTCCGTTTTGTGTATCTTTGGCTGAAATTCCCTAAGGGACTGGTTTTGTTTACCACTGTTTAGAATTACTGTAAAGTTGACATTTAAAGAAACGTTTGCGTCACTTTGATCTTTCTTTAGATTAATATCATTTTGATCAGTTGGAAATTTGCCAATACACTTAGCAAATTTCATTCTAATTTTGTAACTTTAAATTTGTGGCCACAATTTGATTCTTTTCAACTCATGACTTTTCCCGGGAATTGAAATAAGGTTAAAGTGTGAGGAAAAGTTCATATTTGATTTGGGATCATTTAGAATGTCTTGCCTAGATCCGTCTTAGCTTTTGATTATCGTAGTGGAAGTTTGGGCATGTTTGTGTCAGTTGTAGTGTGGTTGTTATCAATCCGAATTGACTAATATTATGTGGCAGCAGATGCAGCTTAAGTGTCACAACTGTGACTTTTATGAATGGACTGCCACACATTTAACAATGCTTTATCTGAGGAACTTTGTAAAGACTTTTGAAACGATAGCATATATAATAAAAGCTACGTGTATAATAAAATCTAAGATACTGATTTGCCATTTAACGGGATACTTAACCTTTGTGCCAACTTTTTGTAGAGGATGAGCACTATTTGTGCTTTATAAAGCCCTGGTAATGCAGCTGAGAAAGCCCTTTATAAAAAATGGCAGTTAGAGTTGTGCACTTTGATAATCTGGGATTTGTAGAAGTTAAACGGAGGACCTTCTTTTGCTGTAGATACAGTTCTTTGAACTCTTGTTATTATCTGTCAACCTCAAGATAACATATGTTGCCCTAGCATTTTATGTGTTAAAGGTAAACTGGCAAGGGTGGCTATTTGTTCTCAATTTTGGGGGGTGGGACATGGCCCCATTTTCTAGTATGTACTGTGTGAAAAATCTAATTGAATGGACGATTTCTCAAATATTCTGGGGACATGTACCCCCCCCCCATCCGGATTGCTGCCCATGTAAATTGGTAATTGTGCTTTTTGTTTAAACCAATGTATAAATTACTCCACATCTACAGCAAAGAAGTAATTTTCTTATCCTGCTCTTGCTGTGTTACAAGAGGAGGATTTAAAAATGTAGTTATCTATAATTTATCAGATGGTTTTGTCAGCACAGGGATGATGGTATGAAGTTTTCGTCATATGGTAATAGGTAGGAATTTGGTAAGTTTGATCAATGAGGATGGGAAGAGGATAGAGCCTTGTATGTTTATTGTGTGTATGTTTTGATGACATTGATCTACAAAAAAAATGTGTTTCAAAATGTCACATGTGAAGGTAATACATCTGTCTTTTAGAAGATTGACTAAAAAATCAACTTTCCAAGTGCGTCTCATACTGTAGCTTGTAGCTGTGATGTTCCTGGATAGAAGGCCATAATTATCTGGAAGAGCCCTGGAAAGAATGCTCGTTTAAAGGTCATTGCCCTACAGTGTGGTTTAGGAGTTCATTGGCAACATTTTGCAACATGGTGGTTGAATAATTACTAGGCAGTCATGTTGGTGTTTTTAAGTAATTTCTATGCCGTGATGGAATCCTTAGTCTTCTGGCCACATACCGCGAGCTGTTTAATCTTGCAAGTCAGCGCTCCCAGGTTTACAAGAGAAGATTTGGAAACAACTCTGCAGGAGGTTCTGCCATTCAGAACATAACATATTAGAACTCGGTGAAAAAAGCTAATAAAAAAATGCTGGCCTTGAGTCTATAAAACTACTATCCAGAGTGTGCTAAATAATTTTGCCAGAAGGCTTGTTGTTGATAGTGGAGCCTTTATTCAATTGAGGACTGCTTTCATTTATTGCTCATCTCCTTTGTAGATGGTACATGGCCTGTAGAGATTTGGGGCTGCCTGAAATGAAAGTTGAAGAGGCAAGTCTGGTTTTCATGACTGTGTAAAAAGTGAATACTGAATGATATTGCTTGCCTGTAAATTAAGTTGTTTTATAGCTTTCTGTGATCTATGGTTTGTATTATAAAAATCACTTGAGTTAGAAATATTGTGTTGTATGGAGTAAGAGGTATGTGTGTGTATATGTATACATTTGCCTAATTCCCACCTTGGGACGAAAATTGTTCAAAAAAACCAACATCAGGGGAAAATCATAAATAAGGTGAAAAATGTTGTTGCCATAGGGGTTTTCACACACTTTTTAAGAGGGAATACATTTCTGAATTGATAAGTCCTAAGGAAACAATATATTACTTCACTGTATTATATTTAAGAAAAGACTTAAGACTTACCTCTTCACACAATACTTTAACTAGTGTAAAAGTAAGTTGTTTTGTAAAGCGCTTTGAACTATGCTTCCAAGCAATTGGATTAAGCGCTATATAAGAACTATAATTATTATTATTATTACACCATACTGTATTACGTATATCTGTTGAAACGCATGGCTGAGTGGCCATTGAAATAAAAATTTAGGTGTATATAAACACTAATTTGTACTGTTAGGCGAAATTGGTATTGATAAGACAGTAAGGCAAAAAATAAATAAATAAATCAATCAATCAATCAATCAATAAAAAAAAATAAAATAAAATACCCAAGCATACATTTCCCCTTTAAGATTTGAGATACACATGTACTTGTTATTCCAGTGGCCCCTTAGCCGTGCTTGTTAAAGGATACATGTATGTAATTTGGTGTACAGTGAAGTAAATTGCATATACATTGGTAAGAACTATACAAAGAGTTGAAACAGTTATCCAAATGGGCCTTTCAATATTGAAGGCAAAAGTAAACTCCAGAAAATCAGATATCCTTCCTTGTATCTCTGTTATTGAGATAAGTATTTCTCTCTTAATTTTCTATTTTCTATGTAGGAAAATTATTTTATGCGTATAGAGTAAGGACTGGGCCCTGATAACATTTACATTTAGTTGTGGATTATGAAGGTGGTATCATCTGACAAAAAAACAAAAAAAATTCATAATTGTATTTGTATTTATGGTTATAATCTTCATAATAATTATTGTTACATGTGTCACCAATCCATGAAAGGGAGAAAGCATGAGAGAAACAGTTTGGTTTTGACTTCTTGATGACAGCATCAATTTCCCTTGCTTCTGTTCACTCAATACAGTATGTGTAGTTTCTCAATATACAATATCAGAATCAAAATGACAAATTGTTTAACTGGTTTTAACTTTCCCAACAGAGTATCAGGAGGAGAACTTTTTGACAGGATAGTGGATAAAGGTAGTTACACAGAAAAAGATGCCAGTGATTTGATCAGACAAATATTAGAAGCTACAGCATATATTCATGAAAAAGGCATTGTACATAGAGATCTCAAGGTGAGTCATTTTGCTTTCATAACATGTTAGGGGTCACCCATTCCGTGAATATGTAAATAGCTCTCTCTGTTAGCAACTTCTTAAAAGTGCTCTCTGAGGGCAAATTTGTCAGAGTAGTTTGTCCTTTACATAAATCATATACATCTACCCCAGATGAGTTTTAAATTGTTGTTGTGGTGCTCAAGGCTTGTCTTTTGCCATCGTCACTTCAGGAAGCTTACAAAGCTACAAAGTACAACAATTACATCTTTGTAGAAGCAATTTAGTGGAAAATACCAGTTGCTTAGATTTCCACTAACTGTGTTAAAGGGAGCCCAACTACATTAATGTGAAATTGCACCATACTGTAGGAGTTAAAAGCTAGAAACCCTCAGAGCAATACCCAAACAAATAGATCTTTTTATGACAGATGAACAAAACATATTTGTCAAAGTGACTCCGAGGGGTTGCAGATGTTTTACGTGAATGATTTAAGTTTCCAAACTGGTTAAGCAGAAATGATTGACATTCTTTCTCTCTACGATATTAAATTTCATTTCCTGAATGTGTATTTAGATGAAGTGTGTGAAGTTTTTACCCGTCAACATTGGCACATTGCAGATTTTATTCATGAGAAAGAAAATAAATGTCTTGTTTTTTTACCATAAACCTCACATTACTTCAGACATGAGTAACTCTCCTTTGGACAGTTTTGTTATTACTTTTTTAAAGGCTATTTACAGTGTAGATGCAGTTTTCATTGCATCTTTTGCATTAATCGGACATTATTAGTCCAAAGTTTACTGTGTAAACTGTACATGGGTTAAAGTGTTGTAACCCTTTCAATATCACGTGTATCAAGGAAAATGCTTTCGTGCAAAATCTCAAACAGAACTAGACAACCCAACCTATCAGGTTGGTGTAAGTAGGTCATGTGGTGAGTGTAAAGGTCGCTTTGAGTTTGTCAGCCATACAAGGAAGGCCTGAACTCTGAATATGCACTGTTTGAACCAACTGACTCATTGGACCCAAAACTCATTAAACATAGGGATGAATAGTGGAAACACATTGTTTAAATAGGCTGTAGATGGCAAATGCAATTTTTTTGTAATTGGTTATTAGCTCAACCCACGAAGTGTGGGTAGAGCTTATGTTATACTGCAGAGGGAGAAAATGTCTGTCTCTCTGAAAATGTTTCTCTCTCTGTTCTATAGGTTATATCTTCTGTAATTGCCAGCTGATTTTTCTGAAATTTGTTGTGCAGGTGTCAAATAAGGATGGCAATACATTTTCTTCCTAGCTACATGATAAACCAAAGAGAAGTGTAATTTTTTGCCATTTTTGATCATTTTTCATGGTGTGTTAGAGGCCTCCATTCTCCTTGGAGTCTCACTCCTTGGATAATGTGGTTATATAACATGGTAGTGAGCTTAAATTAGCTTTATCTGGACGGGCATGCTCACCAACTTAAATGAACAACAGCCTTAAGGCAAAAGCCTGCATGAGACAAGTTTTCAGTTACTTTGTTTTGACTGCTATTCTTAGGCATTGTTAGTATTTCAAGTAGTTGCCAGTGTCCAGAGTGTCCACTGTGTACGAAATCAGTGTACTGCAATGGCCAGTTCCCAGACAGCTAATATCTTTCAGTAATTTTAGTATCTATTACACAGCTCTCCTTGCTGTGTGAAGACATTGCATACAGTGGGGCCTTGGTCATCCAGGATGTTGCTGTTGGGCTCATTGCCACTTGTTTCCCTGGTCTAGCTGGAGTGGTAGTGAAGAGATATGATCTTTGCTCACTCAAGGCCCTGTGTCAACCAGGGAATCAACATTAGGGAATCGATATTAGAATTTGGAATAATTTCAATCTTAAAGTACACAAATCAGTGCTTCTAAGCAGCATTTAAACTTCAGATGGATGGTGCATTAAATTTTCACCCAAAACTTCATTTTTTGCTTACCACTTTCATGAGGGAGGGAGGGGAGGGGGGATGGGAGGGAAGGAGGGAGGAATGGACAGAGGGAAAGAGGAGGAAAGACATTTGATATCTTCTTCCCCCACTGGTTATGCCACTGCCCTACACAAACTGGTTGCATTTATGCACTATGACTCTAGTTTCTGATCCCTGCTCTTATGGGCAGTATTATGTAAAGGGATGAAGTAGCTATAGAGATTTATCTCTGATGCTGTCCATCTGCTAGGTGAACAGTGTTTACATGCTGGCCAGCCCAACATGAGTTTGGGTATGTATTAAGTGTGGACCATGGTTGTGTTCAAAATGAATTAAAAACTGAACAGGTAAACATCAGAAGGGTCGAGTGACAGCAGCAATGCTGCCCTAGTTTGTGGTTTGAGATGGAAGTTTTTGTATGTAATTTTAGATAAGAGGTTTTTGTAGCTATCATGAAGATACTTGCCAATAATTCTGGTGCTCTCCAAAAAGTCTGGTGTACACATACTGTACAGTACTCTATCATTGAACTGATTTTTAAAGGGAAAATGCAGTCCCCCCAATTTGAGTTAGTGTACCCTGGTACACTAGTTCAGGAATGGCTCATATCAATCATGTGACAATATTTTTGTCTCTCATTTCTTAAATTTATGCAGAGTAACTCCTTGGTTTACATTCAATATTCAATGATTTTATCAGGAAACATTACAAAAGATACTTGTGAGAGAAATAAGAGGGAGATTTGTAAGATTTAGCAAATTTTTTTAAAATGAACTTGGGGTGACTGCCTTCTCCCTTTAAGGAAAGACTGTTCAAGTTCTGTAAATCCCATTCGCCTTTTTTAATTTTTTAAAGCCCTGATCATTTATATTTGAAGTGGTACATGCAAATCCAATGGTGATAGCTGGTTTTAAGAGATTACTACCTGTACAAATGAACAAGTTTACTGAAGAAATCCCTTATAAACTATTCACAATCTTTTGACGTCATCATGTGCTAAAATTTCATAGATGCTCATTTTGTAACTGCAATTATACTGGCTCTATTCCTCTCAAGGTCTGTTCACCTTGGTATTGAGCACCTAGAATCAAATCCTTCTCTCATTTTTTCCAGCAAGTTAAGTAAAATAATAATTCTAATACTATGCAAATTTTGTAGATTTTCCGGAGGGTTATTTGTTGGGGAATTTAGTCTTTTTATGCATTTGATGTAATGAATTATTGATCTCATCTTTCACAACAGCCTGAAAATTTGCTCTTTTATTGCAAAGATGAAAACTCAAAGATAATGATCAGCGATTTCGGTCTTTCAAAAATGGAAGGTTCTGGGGACATGTCAACCGCCTGTGGGACTCCAGGTTACGTAGCACCAGAGGTCTTAGCACAGAAGCCTTATGGCAAAGCAGTAGATGTGTGGTCTCTTGGGGTTATTTCATACATTTTGTAAGTATTAGGAATTTATTAACTTCAGTGTGATAAAACCATCTTTGATTGAGCAAGACTTTCTCAACAATTTGTCATTTTAGATATATTATGAGAAACATTTTAAGAGAGAGAGAGAGCCATGCCATTAATAATTTCATACGGTTCATGTACTTTGTACAGAAATAGACTGCCTGATTTAAAGGTCTGTGGACGATGTAACCAAATAAGCTATTTTACTCAACAATTATAGCTAAAGATACCCTGATCAACAATCCTTGGGAGTTATTTGAAGATCATATTAAAGCCGTTTTCAAAAGGTACCTCTTCAAAGTTTGACCATTTCTTAGATCACATATTTGCTTTGCTAAAATATGATTAGAGTGCTGCACAGGGTCTCAATTTCTTTTGTTAATCCTATCTAATCTGCTAATTGTTTACCAGCTAGTTTCTAGTATGGATTTTAATGTACACATTTTCAAAATTAGTTCTTTCAAAAAAAAACACCTCAGGGAATGCCACCATTACAAATGTTCTTGGAATAAACGTTGAAGACAGGATAACATTATACACGCCTCATGGGTTCCTCTTTCCATGTCGGAAATTTACACATGAGGCGCATGTTTATTCATAATGTAAGTGCAAAAACAGTAAATTTTGGTAGAATGGTCAATATTGGATGGATTTTGATGGGAATTGAGGCTATTTTTAAGGTTTTTAATGCTTTTTACATCATAAAGGCAGGTGTGACATTTACATGTCTACAGACCTTTAATTTTGTGTCACCTTACTTTCATTTAATGTAAAATCCACAGTACTGCTATTTTCAATGAGAAGACTATTGTATCCATATGGTTACTGTTACAGTATTAAATAGAGGTTTTTATGTGCAGTCAGTGTTATCCATTGCAGTCAAGAACAGCACCATGTATGACAGACCCATGATGTAGAGGTCTGAAGGTTGAGAAGTTGGTCAGTTAAGTTTGTTGTCCTTTTTTTACTTCTTTGGGGAGCAGAACTCTTTCAGGAGTGATTGTTTGGTTTTCGCCCCTTGGCTCTTCACCAGAGAGTTGAGGGGGACTTTAGAAAAGTAGTCACTGTTATCCATTTTCCCAAACTGCTGGTCACTGTCAGCTCATGTGCAAAAGTACCCAGCTGTCTGCTTACTCAGTGTTATCGGTCATTCAGTCAGCAGCATGGTCCACTATATATTTGGCTCCCAAAATCAAACACATGCTTGCAAATATGTGTGTATAGTGTTGGCATGTTGCTGTATTGTAGCCATTCTGTTTTGTCTCTGTACCTCCAAGTCTACAAATGTTCACTGTTGTCTGTGGAAATAATTACTGTAGGAACAATTTTAGGATGTTGGCACTGCTACAGTGCGCTCTTTGCAGAAATGTATGTGAACTTAACTTTGGCCTAGTTTTGGGAACAAGTATTCTGTAATTGGAACTAGCTAGCCAAGGGGGACCTGGACTACTGTGTGCTCTCTGCAGAAATGTATGTGAACTTGGCTTTGGCCCAGTTTTGGGAACAAAGTATTCTGTAATCGGAACTAGCTAGCCAAGGGGGACCTGGACGGTGGGTAGTGCAGAAGGTGTGTTGAAGAAACATGCTCAAGAGGACGAAAGATGGTAATCGTGATGTAAGGACTGTGCAAAGAGATTTCCAACAAAGATGTATCTGATGCAGTGATATCAGTGAATGCTTCTGTATAGTAATCTAAAATGGACATAGGTATTTGTAAATATACCTAGAAATTAAGCTGTCCATAATAAATTAATTAGAAGCTATAGCAAGCAGCAGATGTTGGCAGCAGATAAGTCATAATGCTCATACTTGTGAGCACTGTTGGGAGTAGGAGGTCAAGTCAAGTGACTTGGGCACCACATCATATGTACCTGCTATCCAAACAGTCTGTATTAACGGTGATATATGTGTATAATGTTTAGCCCCTAAAGTTGCTTATATACTTACCCTTCCCCCAGCAAACCATAGATCAGGGGATGGACTTGTCATCCCAGGATTGCTGGTGTGCTGCCCCTGTAGTTCATTATAATAGTAATGATAATTTTTAATGCACATGTATCCACCCTGTTGGGTGCTCCAGGTACAAAGAAAAGAAACATGAAGAATCAAAAAACGATTAAACTCCAAATCAAGGAAAGCTTGTCTCATGAGATGGGTTTTAAGAAGTACGTTTAAAAAGTGAGATGCTGTTACAAGATTTCAATTCCAAAGGTGAGGGCAACTGTATGAAAAGACCTACAGTATCAACTCAAGAATGTTTAGATCTGGAGACACATGCTGCTTGATTGAAGATTCCTTGGTGTTCTAATTCATTGAATTAAATGTGTCCTTGGCAAGGTGTATTTACCTCAATTACTCCACTCAGGTGTTAAAGGGAAATATTGCGTTTGTTTTACAGAAAATTTTCATATTTTTTAAACCAATATTATTAGATACAGAATGATAGACAATTCAAACTAAGGCAGTACAGTAGCTTTCTTTTCAAGTAAAAAGGTTCTCATAGGAAGAAAATCTGTTATTTGTTGCATGAAAGTAATTTGTTCACCCAAACTTTCAAAAATTCAAATGATGCAACATTTGCTAGTCTTGTAATGCGTAATATTTTGAGAAGATAAAGCTATTGTTAGAGTTTATTGGTGAGACTGAACGGTTTACTAATGGTTTAAAATATTTTCTTTTTTTACCCTGTTGGTGCATTTCAAACTCAATATTTCCCTTTAAGTGGGGATCTGTATGATAACTTCTCATTTAAAGGCAGTATAACTGCAGACCACTGGAGGGATATGTCTGTCTTCTGTTGACCTGACATGTTATTGTTATTACTCATTGATGTGTTTTGCGTCATTGATTGGAATAACTTACAGATATTGGCACTAATATAAATGAAAAGTATTTTGATATCATAGTCAACTTTAAGTATGGGGGTGACCTTATGGCAAACAGAGCTGAGAAGGTTCAACTGTTGAACTGAAGTGTGGTAGCATACAGTGTTGGCTCTAAGTCTCAAAATTTTTTTGTGGGGGATTCCCCCTCCAAAATATTTTGGGTGGGATTATATACTTCAGAGGAAAGATCTCTAAAAGTTGCAACAGAAAAAGTCAACTTTTTTCCCCACTGATTTTCCCAAAAAGCATGTGATATTCATGCACACAATTTGAAAACTTGTGGGATTTATTGAAAAAAGTATGGAATTCCTGTAATCCTACTGCCTGATGCGACAGAAGTCAAAATTGTCTCCACTAGATTGCCATTTTACCAAAGCCCAAATTGTCCTCTCCCTGGGACTGTTTGTTAAGTTTGAAGTAAATTATCCTTAACTGTTTTACTTAAATGATAAGTAATACAGGTTAAGTTTTTTATATGGCCCATTATAAGCAGTGGGATTTTATGAGGTAAATGTAACAATCATTAATTCCCAGGGAGCAACTTAATTAATGGACTTACCAAATTGCCATAAGAACTTGCATTGTAGCTTTGTTTTACTGTGTGTGTAATTGCACATAGCATTGCTCTCCCATGACAGTGTAGTCTACAGGGTACAATATTGCTGTGGTTGAAAAGTGTCTTAACCAGGGTTCATGCTAAGAAAAAGAAATTGTAATTTTGCATAGCATTTTGTCAATATTGTATAAAGTTTTTCAAACACGGTGATTTGTGCACATTAAAAAGTAAAACCTTCAATGTTGTTGTCAAATATTTCCGTGGCACCACGATGCTTTTTCGTCGAAACACAACCACGATCCATTGTAAGAAATTAGATCGCAAGAGTGCTGCTTTTGTGTTGCAAACTGTGATGCGATACAGGCTATCATGAGCCCTGGTCTTAACCGAGGAGCTGTGAGAGATGGAGAAACATAGACCAAATCTGTCAGACAGTACATACTTGAGAATGCTCAAATCCTCTCTGGGTCTCAAAATTTGATTGGCAAGCCTCTTTGTTCTCTTTTGTTGTCTTTTCTTCTTGGTGATGATCTTCTTTCAAAGTGCAATAATCCTGTAACAAAGACCATTGTCAAGATGCTGCTTTGAAGATGACTGCACAGCCGATAAATGTGAAATGTTTTCCTCATTTTTGATCGAAAACACTTTACCCACTCTTACATAACACAATTTCATTATTAATTTCTAATTTCTTCATTAAGAAAGGAATATACATGTTTGACAACCAAGAGTCTAAATTTTGATGATGACATTTTCAGTGACTCCGAGTTGTTCCTGAAATAGTGGAAAATATACCTCTGTTAAAATATTTATTAAAAAAATGCACTGTAAACCCCTGCCCTTTTTAAAATGTGGCACCTTGTTGAAATAAATTTTGCTCACCTTGATGGCTGGAAAAGTGATACCATTGGGTTATCAAAGTTATCCTATGAGCTCCCTCAGATATAGCAGACCACAAGAACAATCGTCTTCTCTGCATAATCCCTCAACATATTAGCGTGGCATTATGGGACTGGTTTTTTCAGGGAGGGTGGTGATTTTGCCTGACTCCAGTCCATAGCATAGAATTTAACTCTCCAATTTTCCACCCAACTGAGACAAAATATCTGCCCAATTTAATCAGATTTATGACATTGGGGGGGGGGGGGAGGGGGCAGGCGGCCTGCATAGCCATGGATGCATTTTAGAGAATTTCATGAACCAGACAATGCAAAGCATTGGCAGCACACCTAGTTTCAAAGGAGGAACAAGCATTGTTTCTCCATCTCTTGCAGCTCCCTGGACTTAACATTGTCTTATGTGAAGGAATCAATGTTAAGGAATTCATTCATGATACCCTGATGTAAATTAAAAATTACGTATTGAACTATTTTCAAGTGGCACCAAATTGGCATACATTAAATATAAACAAGGCAAGCTGGTGAAATGATTTGCTTGTATTATACAGCACTATAGGATGATGTAATTATTTGTGGTACATGTAGCTATTTTCATGTGGCACCATAATTAGCGCGCATAAATATTATCACAGATCCAAGCTAGCTCATTGTATGGTGACAGAATGCTTAGTTTATCCAGTTTACTTGTGTCAGCCTTGAAATGTTACACCTGTGCTATGTTTGCCATGTCGCATACCTTGTCGTAACTCACGTAACGTGAGATTCATTTTAACGTAAATTTTACCAAGGTAGAAGATAGCTGACAGCTAGGTTAATTTCTTAAATGCAGTTCAACTTCACGTGCTGTCTTTACCTACACACAGCAGCAGTACATGCTGAAACCATGGAGTTAATACCCTCAGATGGGTATTAGCTCCATGCTGAAAACAACCTCTACTCCATAAAACGGCTTTGCTGAATGGTTGTGCCTACAAGGAAATGCTGCTTCTTCAAAGAGACACAATTTTCCAAAGATACAATCTTAAAACAGTGAGGGACATAAGGGCACATGTCCAATCACTAAAAAGCAACTCCTGTTTAGGTGCAGATTTCAGTATAAATAAAAATGCAGAAATAGCTAAGATATTCTTCAGAAGATGAGAGTGGAAATATGACTAAATATTATTTGTTTGGTTTGTTTGGTTTGAAAGATGTTTTAGTTGCATGCAAGATGTAGGTATTGTTAAGGAAAACAGAAAAGACTGTAAATCTATGGTTTAGGAAAACAGAAAAGAGGGTAAATCTAATGGAGTAATTACATAGTTGTATAAACAATATGTAGGCTACACTACTTTGACTGAAAATAGATTTCTTTTGTTTTGTCGAATCAGACACAGGCGTGATTGCCTACTGTGTAAAATTAATTTTTTGTTCTGTTGTTTTAGTGATTAGTCCTGTCATGATGATGATGATGATGATTATTCTTTATTGACCTCTAAATTTTTTTATAGACCATGCACATACCTCATGTGTTATTTTTATCTTGCTGGTATGTGAATAGTACGTTAATTTTTAAAAATAAATTAGTCAGAACAATGTCAAGGTAGTCAAAATGATATCTCATATCAGTAGTTAATGTTGTTTTGACCAGTTTATTTTAAGAGTGTGTTTTTTGTAATAAAATGGCAGAAGTAGCACCTATGGTCATCCAATGGTCATGCCCTTAGCCAAGGAGGAGGCCAGGATGTGGTGCCTCCCAGAAATAAAAAGTATCTCTCTGCCTAAATATCTTGCCCCCTGGAAGCCCCCCCCCCCCTCAGTACCTTGTCTGGCTACATCTTACTGTCAACATCATTTTACCTAGAAGAATTCCATCATTATCAACTTTTTATTTCATGTATTTTCCTCTTCTGTAATACACACTGTTATAAAATATACAGAAAGAGGTGGGCAGAGGAAGCCTGAGAAGCAACATGGTTGTACTAAGCAGGCCACCTTAACAAAAAAAAAGAAAAAAGAATCATGTAATAGACAAAGAATAATAACATAAACTTGGAAACAACACCCCTCTCCACCCACTCACTTACCCACCCACCCAAGGAAAGTTAAAATAAGTCATTAGTGGTAAGTTAGCTTAATAGCAATTAAAGGAAATCTGAACTCACAGGTACATAATGTAAGTGAGGGGATGCTCTTAAGAAGAGAACTTAAAAAAAAAATAATTTCTTCTGATGGTTATGAAATGTAGCTTGATGTACAATGTGTATAGGTACAGTATATACATATATACACAAACACATCACAAATCCCTGGATAAAACTAAGTGTGAAGAATTCGTTGTGTTTAATCAGCAAAACATCTCAGTGGATTATTTAATCAGTAAGAGAAATGATTGGAATGCTCTCAGCACCAGATGTACAAGGAGATATATTCGAAGGCAAAATAGGTGCAGTGGCTGGTCTAGGGTAGCATGGAAGATGACAAAGGTATATTTATGTAGGTTTGCTATAGGGAGCTTGCACCGAAGGTTAAAAGGTCAAATTCAATGAATGTCTTAGTTCTGGAGGACAAATGCACTACGCACGTACCAGTATCATTCTCATTGCTTTAGTACATCAATTAGTGTCCACATGTGTTCATTTGTTCTCCAGAATATGGTTGTGTTAGTTGACTTTTGCACATATGAAACCTCCCTATACTTAGTACTTCATTTCTCCTCTAACTGTACAGTATTTATCAATTGCATAGTTCTGAGAACTTCTTTGATCCATTTCGTGTTCTATTTAGGGCTGCTGTTTGGTCATTATGCCAACCATTTGGCTGTTTTAGTCAAGTAAATGCGAATTGGTCTAAATTGAGCATTAAAGAAAATGGCCACTTCTGAAAATAGGCATTTGATTGTGAAAACTCCTCTGTAATGATAGCAGTACCGCACATCTTCAATGTGGCTGTATAGTTTTTGACAAAGGTAGGCAGTAAAGTATGACTTTAGTCTGGAAGCTAGTTCCATCCAGGAATATTTTAAATGGGGTGAACAAAACCAACAGCCAGATATCAAATACCTTAAATAGCAATTACCCTCTTCACCCCAGGGAATTGTTACAAAGAGTTGAAATGATGTTTGTATATCAGTTTTTAAACATGATAAACAATAAACAGGGTACATCCATACTAGATTGGAGAATCAAAATTTTACTCAAAACTAGAGAAGAAAATAATAATTTGATAAACTAACTGTGACCTATCATTGACACTTGTTAAAAGGTCTGGTGACATGAAAATTACATTTGATGTAAATAAGCGTGAAAAATCCTTAAAATAGCCGCAATTCCCATTAAAATCCATCAAATATTGGCCATTTTTTAAAGGGTAATTTCTATTTCACACATGAATGAACATGAGCTAAATATGCAGATTTGTGACATCAAAAGATGGACATACCATACATGGCTAATGTTAGCCTTTGTTTTCTTCAGCCTTAATTTCAAGGACACTGGTAGCATTGCTATCACCTGAGGGGCTTTATTATGAAAGTTAAAATTGTTTCTTTGAGAAATATTGATATCACTCACCAAGCTGTCAACTATTTGATCAGTAATTAAGAGATAATTTATAAAAACTTAACAAAAGAAGTCTTTAAGACAGTGCAACACTCTACATCATTTTTGCATAGGCAATGAGTTACTTCAGAAACGGTCAAACTTCGAAGACGTGTATTTTGAGAACAGTAAAAGATATTCAAAAAATTCCAACTGATCTTTCATTGGAGGACTTAATTCTTTAGCTGACAAGTGAAACAGCTCTTTTTTGTGGCATGTCACACAACCTTTAAGTTTAAAGGGAAATTGCAGTCCCCCCAAATAGAGTTAGTGTATCCTGGGGCACTAGTTCAGGAATGGCTCATATCAATCATATGACAATATTTTTGTCACTTATTTCTTCAATTTATGCTTTTTAACTCTTTGGTTTAACTTCAGTAGTCAATGATTTAATCAGGAAACATTACAAAAAATACTTGTGGAGAAATAAGAGATCTTAAAGATTGCACCTATTTTTTTTTTTTTTTTTTTTTTTCTTTTAACACTTTTCTGCACTATAATTCTGTTTACATTAAGTTCAGTTTTTTCATTTTGTGGGTCTATTGTTCTAGTTTATTCTCCTTTCATCTAAATTTGTGTATCTTATTTTTTTTTTTTTCTTTCATAGATTATGTGGGTATCCACCGTTTTATGATGAAAACGACTCAAAACTCTTTGAACAAATTTTGAATGGTGACTATGAGTTTGACTCTCCATTTTGGGATGAAATATCAGATTCAGGTGAGTTTTTTGTAGTTATGCACTAATCAACTGCATGATACACTTCACCACTCCCAGGGTATCCCAGTCAATGTCCACAGTTAACAAAATGTGTGCAGCGTGGTACCTCAATCAATTCTGTGACTGACACCTTACTGTAAAATGATGCACCCCTGAGTTGTAAAGCAATGTGCAATTTGGATAGGCATCCTAGTAAGCAATATGTGGCGGTCTATCAGCAGCCATTGTCAGCTCATGGCATGCCATGAATACCTGGCTGGCCACTGGAGCACCATCAGAGTGTTGGCTACATCTGGGTTACAAAAAACGAAAGTGAATGATGGGTAAAACTATTTAACATAACAGAGTCACTGCCATTACAGGACTGCTGGCAAACTACTGGACATTTCCCCGAAAGACCGCCAAAGTGGCCGATAGCAGTCCATTGACGGAGCCAGCCAAATTCGCTGGCTAGGACGCGAGTCACCAAATTGATTGACATGATGAGTACAATGGGAGGACCTTTGCTGGAAGGTTGGCATCTCTGTACAAAGGGTAATAATTGACCCACCCCTCTTTCACTACAGTGATTGGCACTTGAGGTAACATGACTTACCTCTTAGTCATTCTGGTGACAGACCATGTGAGTCACACCATTGTTGGTCAATATCTCACATTTGACTGACCATGCCAGGGGGTAGTTAGGTGCCTGATTCAATTAAAGAGTGGGTTATAATTTAGGGCCTTGAAGGGCAGTTACTTTATGACGCTAAGTGACCAGGAATGTGGAGAAAGTCTATGGCTCTTGAATTACAACTTCACTTTGGGTAGCAGCCAACTCAACATATATATCAACTTTGGTTTCTTTTCAAAGGCCAGTTCAGACAGGAAAACCATAGATTTCTCTTGGATGTTAAACCCACATTATAATAATAAGTCTCAAAGCGCTTCACAAATATTACCCCTGATCAACGGTAAATCATCCCAGAGACAATCCCTCCAGTGCGGA
>WURT03000015.1:1852945-1879553 GCA_009936505.3 Holothuria glaberrima
TTCCATGCACCCTATACCGTCCGTGCGGCAAATTTTTTTTGCCGTGTCAATGTGAACACTTTTACCGGATTGCCGTTACCGTTGCCGTTGCCGCAGCATTTGCCGTTGCCGTTGCCGTTACCGTTGCCGGACAAGTGAACGTACCTTTATCATACATAATACATCAGCATACTCTAAGGAGGTCATTCATGCCATACATCAGCATACTCTAAGGTCATCCTGTAGCTGTATGTGAAACACCAGTGTACTCTAAGATTGCCATGTATGTTACACATCAGCATACTCTATCAAGCGTCCTACATGCCATACGATAGCATGCTATAAGAATGCTATGCGTGTGATAATCAGCATAGTGTACTCTAAGGTAATTATGCACTGTATTTGATGCAACAGTGTACTCATAGGTTGTCATTCATGTGATGCATCAGTATACTCTAAGGAAGTCATGCTTGTGATAGATCAGCATACTCTAAGGATGCCATGCATGTGGTACATCATCAATGGACTCAAGCTCACCCATTCTTACTGGTGCTTTATGAACAATGCATTCTTTAGTCGTATTTGTTGAATGTATATACCTGTAAATTAACGTTACAAAACAACTGGAAGTCATGTAGTTGTTTAGTGATTTCTGAATAATTTGTAATACTTGAAACCCAGGTTGGATGGAGGAGTTTGTGGTGTTGTGGAGTCTGGGGAACTTGGCCCACCCAGAAACAAGGTAATCAAAAATTTTCTGAGTAGCAGGTGGCCCAGGTAAAAGTAGGATGCGTATGAAGATGCCTGACCCTGTGCACGCGTAGCGTGCACTGCAAGCGTGAGGCGCGAAGCCCATATGGGTGGGATCCAGGGGCCCGCCTAAGGGGTCCAGGGGAAATGCCCCAGTGGGGCCCAGTGGACAAAGCCCCCGGAAACTCCTGGGTTTTAGTGTTTCATAAGCCCATAGAAGACTGTTTCTAGAGGAATATTTTAAATATTATTGCTGATGTTGTTGACATGCACTTCCAGCTTAAAAAATGCTGTTCTACTCAAACTTCCAGTGTGGTTACTCCTCTCACTGGATTTGAAATTCGCCTGTTTAGTCGAAGTTCTATGAACAACTCTCCACAGTGATATATTAAAAGGACAAGTAGCCTCTGACCTGATGGGTACGGCAGGTTACATCCCCTTAACAAAAGGTACTACTGAATGTTAGTTAACCCACTTCCAGGCATTATTCTCAGGCATTGAACATTATTTCAGAGTCAACATTAAGTTCAGGTACTAGTACCCAACCCATGTGATGTATAACCCAGCACAAGGCATTTGTGTATTCTGAAAGGTTGGGGCAAGGGTCACAGGGAGAAAAATTTATTCTGTATGTTTCTGTGATATCCCACCCTTTCAATAAAACAGAAACTTTCAGTCCATACTAAACCTACTGTGCTCAAACTCCGATAGTGTGAATGCCCGTTTGAAGGCATTAGTATTCTGAAAATTAAGTTGAATTTGCAACTTTTCCCCTAACTATGTACACCTATATGACCGAGGCTTGAGCACCTCATTAGAGAGTTGGAACAGGTTGCAACAGCTTCTTTGGGTTTGGATGAATATGGAATCATGAGCTTGTGTTACTCTCTCGTAACACTAATTTATATGGAAAAATGCTCCTAAATATTTATTTTAATTGACATGTATCAACTTCCGACAAGCAAACTCTGCTTAAAAAAACAAGAGAACAAATGAAACACTAAGTAACACTTGAGAAACAAAAACATCAGAAACAGTGGACACTGTTCTCCTGTGCACCTGGATGAAATTCATGAAAATCACTACTTCAGAAATAAGGCTATAGGTAAAGTTCGTAGTGTAGGCCTATACCTGCATATAACACGTTTTAAGCAATGGCAAAAGTGCAATGCTACTCTGTGAAAAAATGCCCCGCAAGGAAAACCTTTCCAAGTAAATCTTGCGAATATGTTACTGATTATTATTTGAGTGTCTTTTATACATGTGATATGAATATTTTTGGAATTCTTGATCACTTAAGGTTTTTTTTCTTTTCGATAGTTCCAACGAAGGGTCTTGCTCTTGGAATGAGTAATGCTGTGTACTAAATGTATGCAGAGAGAAGTAGTTCGAACGTGCGGTCGAACCGTTAATTCTGGGACTGAAATATCCTCATTTGGGGTTTCAAAAAGTCTGTGTACATGATCACACATGCTATAAACTATAACTGAAGGAGTAACGATGGTTTAAATCATCTCTGCAAACTATTTTAAATTGATTTGAACAGTTAAAATTTTAACTGAAAGTTTGTCTCTTAACGAGCCCTACATGCAAGAATTAAGAACTGCCTGCATGGCCTATCGTGATTGTGATGACGATGTGAGCGTGCACAATGAACGATGAACTGATTTAACGGCAGAATGTACCTTTCGCAGGGTAGTAAATTAAATATTCTCAAGGTCCAAAGCAGAGGAACTGCGACATACGTGCAAATACGCATACTTAGTCTAGCATGGAGAAGGCAGCTCCTCGGTGTTCTGTGTAGGCCAACTCTTGAAGTATGAAAGTTGCATAGGCTATCTGTGCTATTATATTCAGCCGCCCTCACTTCGGCGGTGACGATGTGGGAAGTCCTGTTACATGTGCATGATCTCTGATCATCGCGCATTCCATACTAATTTTTTTACGGGATTGTAAGAGATGATATACCTTTTTGGGGTAGGCAATTTTATACCTGAAGATATGATGGTAAAGTATGTGATCAATTCATGTGCAGATTGTATTTCAAAAAGAAAAAAAGTGAAAGGTTGGAACAAGTTATTTTTGACATCCAGTGAAGAGTAGGCCGCGACAAATGACGCTGTAGGCGGCGATTTACTGCCGGTGACCGGCTACTTTTGACTACCCTGCAGAAAGAGGCAGGAACCTGTCTATATGGTTTGTTAAGGGACCTGTGGAGAGTGCATTACAGGCAGAAACCAACATCGCTTACTCCTTTTATCAAGAACTACACTAAAGTTGATATTGAAGACCATGTGCTTTTTCTCTTGTTTTCTCGTGTTTACTGTAGTAAACAACATTAATCTTTATTTTTATGTGTTTCCCCTTTATACTACAACAGAATCATCACCTTGAAAAGCTAGCAAGAACAGATTTGGCTGTTGAGCAACTTTTTGATGAAGGTCTTACAGAAAGGTACCATGGTGGTGATGTTTGTGAAAAGGATGGAAACTGTGAGGATACCCTGGGGCCTAACCGATACCATGCAGATAGCTCAGGGGTTGAAGAACTCATCAGAAGGATAAAATTGATGGAAGAGTCTGATGAGGATGAAGATGATGAGAGTCTAGATGTGATTGATTCTGAGTTTTTTGAAGAGAGTTACATTGATTTAAAAGGTATGGAAAAAAAAAAATATCTCTGTTTTAAGCCATTATGATGATGGAGCTACAATCTTGGACAAAACTCGTTGGAACATTCCTGCACCCCGCTCACCTGTACAATGTTGGAGATAATGTCTACTTCATGATGCACCGCTTTGTAAATAGTTCACAACATTGAACTGGGGGACAGGAGTTTTGTAAATTGTGCACAGCATCATATTGTACATGGTACAACAGTGGGAGGTGTTCCAACAGTATTGTCAAAGATTGTCTGAGAATTAGCAGCACATTTTTCAAAGGCTTTCGGAGTAATTAGAGCGATATACTATGAACTTCGTTTCATATTTTCAAACGTAATGATAATTTTTGTATAAAGACGAAATCATTTTGGCAGATTCCAAGCAATAATAATAAAAAATAATCATCTGTCAACGATAAACGGTATTCACTCAACTTTAATAAGTCGGCACAATTATTTTAAGGTTGACTATGAGAAGAGAGTCAACTTACTGCTGAAGAAGTGCACATGAAGTGTTTTCATCCCCCCAGTTACATGCATCAATTTTAAAAGCCATCACAAATAGGTGTAAATCAATTTTCAGTGATGAACAGTAGTTGTTAACAAAAGGGTCAATTATCCAAAGAACTTTTATTCAGTACTGTTTATCATGGCACTTTTTCGTTTTGGAAATCCTCCTGAATGGTTTTCCTTTCCCTGTTGTTAAAGAGTACTGTAAGGAGAATGTATGACATTATTTTTTCCTTTCACTGTTGTTAAAGAGTACTGTAAGGAGAATGTATGGCATTATGGAGAGTAACTATTAAAATGAACCATACAGTCACGAGCAGGGGTCAACTTTCCCTGGGATCTTTTTCGATACTGAATAAACGTCCCCATTTGGTATTTGCTTTGAAAACATTACTTCGAATTTTCGATGCACTAAGTCAGAAAAGTTGGCAACGTTCATTTCCTCATAGGGTTTGAATGTGGTTATTGTCTCATTGTAGGAAATCTCCACCTTTGTTTGACGTATTTGCCTTTGAAAGCATCGATGGCCTCTAATCTTTATGCAAACTGCTCCTTTGTTAGACGCTGTGAACGCCTTACTTCCGTAAAGGACCTCCATTCGCCGTGATTTGTTAAATTCTGCAACAGCGCCCCGATCTTATAGTGTCCACTGTTATGCAAAGTGATCTCAACATTTGGGAAATGACGTTATAGGCAGTTATCAGGGCCCCCGTTGTTTTCACCTCGTGCACATCCATGAAATATCCCGGCTTCAGCTCTAACTTGAGACCTTCTTAAACTTAGACAATCTTGGACAAAACTTGTTGGAACACCCCAGCTGCACCCCCACTCCCCCGTACAATGTTGGAGATAATAATGTCAACTTCGGGATGCACTGCTTTCGTTTGGACACAACATTGAACTAGGGGATGGGTGTTTTGTAAATTGTACACGACATTGAACTGGGGGACGGGGGTTTCATAAATCGTGCACGACATCATATTGTAAATGGTACAACAGTGGGAGGTGTTCCAACAGTTTTGTCCAAGATTGCAGGTAGTACAACTGTCATTTTACAAAATAAAAATGGAGGTATTTATCAGTGGCCATCTACCCGCAAACAAGTGATGTGAACCTACATGTTGAGTCAGGGAGTCAGGGGTTGAGTCAGGGATGTGACATATTACTTTGTCACAGGCAGGAATTCATCCATTCATGAATGACTAAGTCCAATGTATTTTTTTTTTAAATATTCTGTTGCATTTTACAACTTTTGCAAGTTGCAGAAACTTTATTCACTGAATGAGTGCAATCCCTTTTGACATTTCATAAATTAAGTATACTTAGTTGTTTAGCCAGATGAAAGTAATATATCTTTGACTTATTTGAAAATTAAAAAAGTACTTACAATTGTAGGTTTGTGAACATTTTAAGATGTATGCATATACTCTGATTCATCCTTAATGGTATGAACTGTACCAAGAAGTGCAGACCACCTTCGCTTATTTGTTTATAAGTTCAAAAAAAAAAAAAAAAAAACAGCCCAAAACACATTGCACCACCAGTGTCTATGCATGCCTGTAGGGTAGCATATCTTGCCCATGCATGGCTCCTCACATTAGATTTTTGATGGAAAACAGGTGATGTTAGTACCTCTTTTAAGTGTATTCTATTTGGTTCAGCCCATTATATAATACTGTAGTTTCCAAAAAACTTGTTGTTCAGGATAATACCAACCACATAAAACAATACCCAAACAGGAGTGAAACTTGTTCAATGAACTCTCTTGATGAAGTGGTTGACATAAGTTGTGATCCAAGATACCTTGTGTAGGAACTAAATGTTTAAATGAGTTCATATTTTCAAGCCCAGCAGGGTTTTTCATGTACTTCCCTTCACCTCATGTACATATGTCTCTATTATCATTCATCATGTATTTTTGTATGTATGCGTGAAGTGATAAAACAAATAAATGAAACAAAACGAAATGTGAATTAGAGGAAAGAGCTTTGTGAAAAATGCTTCTTAACTTAAGTTAGAATTCCGAAGAATTCTTTGACCTGCAATAGAGTCATCATCAAGATTGGGAATGGAATTGTTGAATTAGCCATTTCTACTCTAGTACTAAAGACTGTCACACTTACAAAAATGAATAAGCCATCTCTACTCTGTAACCAAAGAGCGTCATGCTTACAAAAATTGTCAGGTAGCAAGATTGTTTAGCAGGCTTTATAATAACACTTCATGAAATATTTTTTGCTCAGTCTTACCCATAACTGGGAGTTAATTCAGCACTAACAGAAAATTATGTTAGTACTTTACACTGTAGTTTGTGGGTTGACAGGGTGCCAACATTTATGGACGGTATCTCCTGAAAGGGAAATAGCAAGGTGATACTTTAATTTCTGATTTCATTTTACTCACCAATATCACTGCATTGATTGCATGCACAATTGCAAGTATTAAGCAGCAATTTGTTATTTGTGAAAGAGGAGTGTAAAATTCTGGTTAAATTATCCTTCAGTTGTGCATTTCCTTTTTGAGATTCTGCAAATGAAACTACTACGTTTTGAAACTTATGTGAAGTGGAAGCAAGCAGGAAGGATGTCAACTTTGGACATTAGTGAGCTATGTTTTCTTTTTTTTCAATGGAATGCTTTGACCTTGAAATAGATAAGGGATATGAGTTTCCCATGGGAAATTACAAGGTCATGCCTTCCATACATGCAGAACATGAAAAAATGAGATTATGAGTATAAAAAGAAAGACAAAAGTTACAGATGATGTGTCATGTGGACTTGGTGCAAGTTCACTTTGGCTTGAAAATGTATAGCTTCACCTTACGAATATCTCATGAACCGTAAAATATGAGCTGATTGAAAATTTCACATGAAAGCCTGAAGCACTGTTTAAAACATCAGCAGAAAGTTAAAATCTAAACACTTCTTTTAAAGTTGCCTGCAAAGGTTACAGTGATGAACACTTGATTGGTTGATACTGCTCTTCACTTGGTAAATACAAGATTATTGTAAGATGCAACTCTCAGGATACTCAGTAGAGGACTTTTTGAAAGGAAATCTGAAATTGCTATAGTATACATATACAGTGTTACAGGTCACTTTAATATGGTGTCTTTGAATTTCATTTTAATATCTTTCAGATTTTTTAGAAGTAATTGAGAGAAAACTGTTCATTTTCAAATCATCTGATGAAGCAGGCTTTAATGATGAGCTCAATAAGCAGGTCTTTACACAACTATTGAATGACAGAGAAGAAATCAAGAGGCGTTACACTCAACTGTTGGAAATTATATTTTAGGCATTTGTTAACACTTGCATATCTGCCATAACAAGAAAATATTAGGTGACAGATCTTTTGATGTTTGTTACAACTAAGTGAAAAGAAAAGATAGGGTGATGGGCTAAATGGTTTTTGCTAGTTAACTTGGTGTACAAGAAGAGATTGGGTGATGGGAGAGGATGTGTGCCACAAGACATTCTCCAAAGACTGGGTCTTGTAGCATTTAATTTATGGTCTCAAGATTGATGGTAAAATTAGGTAAGTACTACAAATATCATTTTTTTTCCATTGACTGTGCCTCCACATTTTTTAAATGCTAGAATTTTGACAAACTGGCTTTATCTTGCTTGTGAATATTCCTTAAATTTATAAACCTTTCTCCTTTTGGTGCACACAAGTCGGTAAGCTCTTATTACTGTGGCGAGTTGAATGTGTGCAGTATCTTAAACATGTTAATCATGTGTCAGACTGGTTCATGACAAATAGGAGTAGTTAAATTGCTTGCTCCTTTACTTATAATCTCCATTACAACAGTTTCATAGGGCTGGACATTTTGATACTTAGTTTTGTCATACAATACTGCTTAAATGTATAGAGACATTTCTATGGACTACTGTCAGCAAAATGCATGTAGCTTTTTGCATTTTGCAATTGGACAGGAACATACAGGTACCACAGGTTTTTGTGTAACTAGCCTTGAAATGTACACAGGATGCAAGTAAGGACCAGATATACAGTGAGCACAGTTGGGTCATTGTAACCTGGGTGGCAATAAAACCATGCAGGGACATAATAATGCCCCTCAAGGACAAGAGAAAGGTGAAGTATGTTTAAAAAACATGTTCTTTAGCAGGTGCAATAT
Source organism: Holothuria glaberrima (assembly GCA_009936505.3). Taxonomy (NCBI): domain Eukaryota; kingdom Metazoa; phylum Echinodermata; class Holothuroidea; order Aspidochirotida; family Holothuriidae; genus Holothuria; species Holothuria glaberrima. The sequence goes on from WURT03000015.1 coordinate 1,860,987, forward strand.
GGCATTCTTTCTAGCTCCATTTGCTGAAATTATGTGAAGGATCAGTGTCTGACAAAATGTAGCAAGCCTCTTACAGCTTAAGATGGGTAGGTTTTGGCTTTGTTGTTAAACAATTGTCCACAAAAGTTGGTTTCATCAGTCATGGCATGCAACCACATTATGCATTCCCCTCCCTATGTAAGGAATTTCACCCAACACCCCTGCAAAAAAAAAAAAAAAAAGACTAGGTGGGGAGGTTAAATTTTACCCCTTGTTTAAATCACTTCAAGCATGCTCCAAGAGACCACAAGGTAGGCCTAAACAGTAAGAGAGTTGATCCACATAGAGATGTGGGTCTGTGTTTGTCCTGTAAATGCATTCAGGTGTGAGAGCAAACTGTGTGGTCAACTTTTTATCTGGTGTTTATGTTGTTTATCCAAGCAAGAGAGAAGAGGACAGACCATCAGTAGGGAAAAGAATGGGACAAACTGTTCCCATGTCAGGTGGTTAGGTTGGTCATGTTGAGTTGAAGTCCCTTCGGGACGTAGCTTCTTGAGGGCGCAGAACTCCTTCGGGAGTGTTGTGTTGGGTTTGCCCCTTGGCTCTTTGCCAGAGAGTCCAGGGGACTTTTGAAAAAGTACCATCAATAGGGAAAAGAATGCATCATGCAGAATAAGAAAGTAATATTGTCTTGGTTAGAAACATACAACACACAAGCAATGGATACTATCTTTTATTGACCATGTAAAGGGGTAAATAGGCCCTGCTATTTTCCATGTAATAGGCCCTTTCTTTTATGTACCATGTAATAGGCCCACATATTAAAATCAAACTTAAGACTGAGCATAACTCTTTGTGCAATGGGGTCCCAACAATGAACTAAAATACCATGAAGTATGGTTGTATGTACATCATGATGGCCAAAGCAGCCCATTGAAGATTGGTCCTCAGATCCATTCGGGGAGGAATAATTTAACACTTGATAGTAAACTAACTACCAAAAGTGCTGCCAGTAGTAAGATTTACCCTTGAATGCACACAATTAATTGACTTAGCCATTGTATGATTGTAAACAGACCTAATACTGAAAACTGTACCAGCTATTTATAGTGCATTATGTATGCTATTGTGATCTGTTGTAGTCCACTACCTTTAAAAGGTAATTGGTGGTTATCTAAGAAACCAATTTTTGCAGTATGCATTCAATGATGCTTATGTTACAAACTCGGGTAGATATTTAATCTCCCCTGTTTTGGGCCAAAAACAGGGGTCTGGGTATTCCTTATGGGCAGAGAAGATCATAATGTAGCACATGGAATGAAGTCAAAAAGCACACTCTCTCAGCTATTTTGGTAAGCCCATTCTAGTCGTGGCCCAGACATTCACTAGTAATTGCTTGGAATGTTACGGTAAAAATAACCATATAAATCTGGTGCTAAACTTATACTAAGATATGAAAAACATGTAAAACTATAACATGTATGAATGAAAAAGAACAGCTGTAAATAATTTAACTCAAACATAAAAAACAGTCATAACAGCAGCTGACATTTTATTGCTTGGGCATGGGGAAATTGTGATCTGAAAGCTGCACTTTCTGTGATTTCTGATTCTCTCATAGTATCTAAGACAGAAAATGTTGGAAACTTCCCTAGATGTCTAAACAATTCCTAACAACTATTTGTAATGCTCTTTCCATTCTTGTCAACATTCAAGTTTGCTTTAAGTACAAGTCCTGCCAGTAATATTTCTTGCCATTTTAGTATATAGTCCAGGGAAATATATTTCCTCTCTCAAATAAAGTTAATTTTTTAATTTCTTCTAGTTTAATAACTATAAGGTCTACCTATTTACTTGCTGCCAACAACCTTGCTGCCAATAATTCATTCTACTGTATAATTTGCAAAGTAGCTTTTAATTGTTCTGTAAAGTTGACTGTACCTCTCTAAAAATAATTGTGGTCATTTTTCAAAATTTAAATTTATTTACAAACATAATGTAGAAATCCATGGAAAGATGTGCCATTAGATGTGTTTTAAAGGGGCTTATTGAGTTGGTTCACAAAATTCATGATTTTTTTCACAACTGTTGAGATTTACTCACATCTTGATGGTAAATGATCAAACTAAGAGATTCTGCACATCTGACTCACAACTGAAATGGCAATGACAGGGTAATTAATGATTAAAATGATTTATTACAAATTCGTGACCAGACACTTTTTACTATTACATAGTAATCATATGCAATCCCTGTCCACAAGAACTACGATTCCTTACATTTTTGGTAACTAAAGGAAGTGAAACATGAGAAATAAGGCAAATTAGAAGCATTGTCACGCAATGATTTCCTTCAAACTCGTCACAAAAATAATCAATATCAACTCAATGAGCCGCTTTAAGTCCACACTATTATATTGCCAATATTGCTCAATAACCTGGAGGGTTTCCGAAGAAACTGTTCCTGGGACAATTCCCACCCAGTACAATGCGACATTTTCTGGTTAGGGAAATTCTCTGAGGGTTTTTGTTAGGGTGGGAATTGTCTGGGGGAAAATTATCAGGTGGGAATGTCTGGTGAGAGTTGTCATGGGGAAAATTTTAAGAGTGAGAACTACCAGAAGGAAGGGGGTTGTAGGAACACAGTGTGAGCATTCATCATACTGTTATGAGTACTCTGTTTATCAGGGTTTTTCAGTGATAGTAAATGGTGCTCTTAAGAATAAGTTGCACCAAACATTTTGTAATTTTGCAGATGAAATATGTCTTTAAACTTGCCTATCTTGCCTGTTAACATTCCATTATTTCATCCTGCCATCTACAATTGTGCTGAAAATTTCTCTTCTCTTTCGTTTTCTTAATTTCATATATAAGTGATGAATTAATTACAAAAGCAATACTTGAATATATATCTTATACTTGCTATAATACAATAAAAAGATTACACAGACGGAAATATAACTTTAGTGTAAAGTATTTTCTTGTTTTTCCAAACTTTTTCCAGCATAATATTAACACATAAATATATAATTACAGTAGCATTTATCCTTGCTATACTTGGTTAGATCTATGTGCAGACAATATATACTTTAAATGTTTGTATGCAAACCTATGGAAAAAAACTATTTAACAAACAATATTTTATAGCCTACAACTAGCATAAATTTTCAAAAGAATAATTTTTAAAAACCATAAAAGACAAGGTGATTTCATAAAGAGAATAAAACAACATCAATACTGATGATTTTTCTTCATACTTGACATTGGACGGATTATATTCACAGAATGCATAAAACCACCATCACGAATTAAGTGACCAATATTGCCTTATGAAGTAAGGAAATTTTATAAGAAAATTTAAAAAACCACACTTATGTACTTAACTCATTGAATTGCATCCAAAGAAATGCTTTCAATGTTTACATGACTTGTGCAATGCTGAACATTCATGAACAATGTTCAGACATATTGACAGTCATGATAATCTGGTCAACATTCAGCTTCTTGCATTTTTACTTTCAACATTAAATTCCAAATGTAAAATGTGGGCACATTTTCTTGCTTGATGTTTACAATGCTTCCACAGTTTAACCTCTGGTGACCTCAAATTGATTTACAACAACCTTTAGTATTTCACCAGAAATGAAATACTTGATGTGGGGTATTCACATGTAAAGTATGAGAGTAATCAAAGTTTGATTTCTTGAGATAGCATGCTTACATGATTTCACAAACAGTTTGACATTTGGTGACACTAAATGAATTTGAACAACATCAAATTTGATAAATTTTCTGCTCACTGTGGTGCACCTACATGCCAAGTATAACATTTTATCAAAGCTTCCCTTCTAAATTGAGATATGTGTTACAAAAGTTTTCCCTATTGGACCTTTGCTAACCCCTACTGACAGTTGCTTTCATCAAAACAATAGGGATCATATATATACTCAAAGGCATTGACTGGTGGCATTTTGTAGGGGTCTTATATATGAAAGAAAAAAATTTCATTACCCGTCTTTGAAGCCCCATACCAAAACTCCATTCCCAATGCAAGATATCCCTTCCTAAAGATTGGTTACTTTTAAAAAGAAATACTTCCAGGTTTTCTCAAGGTCACATAATGTGATGCTAATTGCCTTAGATTCTTTTTGTTATCTATAATTGGATACCTTGTTTGTCCTTGAAATTTGGTACGGTTGGAATCTTTAGATACTTTTTCATGTAGATATACAGTAAAACTGTTCCATATTTTTGGTACAGCAAATAAAGATACGAAATATTCATGAAGGTGATATAAACATTTTAAAGAAATACAAAAGCTTCATCTAATCAACTTGCCCAGATGACATCACAGATTTCCCATCAAGCACTGCAGAAGCTGAAAATGTGGCATATCTTCAAAAATTTGTATCTTCGAAAAACCAGATGCTATTGAGATGAGGTTTTCACTGCCTGACACAGAAAATTCTGCTTTTTTGAAAACATCAAACTCGGTCACCAGAAATGATTTTAATAAGGGGTGAGCACACACTAAGTATGATATCCCTCAAGGTTACACTTGGTAAAAGATGCCATGTTTAGAAGCAGAAAGTGTCACATACAGGCCATGCATACAAACATATAGGCCTACACATGCAGGTACATGTAACACATATATCACATAGGTTTCTTTCTGCCTATGAAATTGGGACTCGGTAAGTGTCCTTAAATCTCTGAATTTTGTAGTGAGCACCTTTCATACATATGTGGGTAAACAACATACATGTGCAGCATTGCGAGCTGTTCCTATGAGATAATGCAGTACCCCTTTCGTTGCATTGAGAAGTCAGATTCATCAGATGGGAGCTTTGGGATGCCATCCAAAACTTTAAGATTAGGAAGTGACTGAATAACCCTGAGGATGATGAAAAAAAACATTTTCTTGATAACCTGTCAAGTTTCAGATGTCTATGATGTTTTAACATTCATAAAATACACAAACGGTCTTTGTAATCAAGTAGCATGTAGCCATTTAGTCACAGGCATAGGAAGTGGGGGGGGGGGGGGAGGGGCTAAGTTTCCCAGTTAAAATGTGGTGGGATGGAAGTATATTCTTCCCCCTCCCTTGATTCAAGGATGAAACCCATTATTTGTTCTCTCTGTAGAAAATGTTAAAATTTTACCATAATTTTCTCTGTAATTTGCCCAATATACTGTACCAACCTGTATCTGAGGACACTCAAATATTAAAAAATTTCTAAAAGGGGATGGGGACACCCCCTCGCACTGCATGGCTGTCTGAATGCCCCCCTCCAGTTGAGAAAGCTTCCTATGCCTATGCATTTTATGAGGGGACATCTACCCCTACATCATCATTATAACCTTAATCCTGTAGATTTTCTCCCACCAGTGTTCGCGTTAAGGTGAGGGATTGTGCTATTTCTGGACCTGGCACTGGAAATCCTGCAAAGTTAAAATTTCTGTGGGAAAATTGTTTTCTGTTTACTTGCCAATGCCTTCAAATGAAAATCCCTCTTTTAAAAATGAAAATCCTTCCTAAAATTTTTTGAAGGAGGGACTTTCCCTTCTTAATTCTGAAGCTTAGCACTAAAACGCTGTCTCCCACTGCAGGCAGAATATCTGAAACTACTCCCAAATGGAGTTAAAACCTCAAATTGACATGAGACTTAACAAGAAACCCCTTGGCAGCCCCTGTGATGGGGCAAGAAAAAACTCTTGCTAGACAGTTCAAGTATGAGCTGTCTTGATTTCTTCAACACAGTTTATAAGCTTGGAAGTTATGTCAGTTATCTTGAACAATGCATTTAATTCTTCATAATGAACATTTACACCCAGTTTTTTTGTTCTGAAAATGGGTAATTTTTGTGGTGAAAAAACACTTCCCTTCAGCAAACTCAAGAGAAACATTGCAGTGAAATGCCTCTTACTGCAGTGAAATTTAAATAGAAACCCATAAGATCACTAACAATTTAAACAGGGTGAAAGTTCTAGTAAAAAATGCCCCCATGGTATCTAACCTTGCAATTATAATACAACAGTGTAATGTCAGCAATTAGCTCTCATTTTTCCTTTTCAAAAGAAATGCTCAGGCAAAAGATTTTCAAGCTTTGAGGCTTAAACCACAACTTGCAACTCGAGTAGTTGCAACAGGTATTTATGTTTATAATTTTCACTGAGGCGATTTCTTTCCTTAACCTTATTATGGATCTAACCCAAACCCTAACCCTACTTCCAAACTGAAGTCGATTTTCATCCAGGGGAATCTGAGTCTGTCTAGGGAACCTTCGGTCTAGTGGGTTACCTTCATAGCAGGTGTTGAACATGTACTTCTTTTTTGACGTACATACTCTAACACCAGCGAACAATGACAGAGATCATCCAATTTCCCTATATTCATGAACTCAATCTGATTTTTCCTTTTGACTGCTGATTGGTTTCAATATATGAATATTCATATTGCACGGAAAGTCTTCAGCTGCAGCATTCACTTTTACTCAGTACGTCAATGGGACCACATTGTGTGAGCTTGAAGCAGTCAAAAACACACACTAAATCCCCACTGACATTTGTCATTCGAAACAGCAAGGTAATCAGACTTGCTTCAGTCGTTTTTTCGTTGAATATTAATAATTTTTGTTTGTTGTGATCATATATATGAACAGTTAATAGCATACAGTTTTTAAGCAGTTGGACAAAGAATTCTTGCAAAAGTTCGCGGACGTTGGTATTGCGAGTGCAGTCAGTGTGGGTGCAGGAACAATACACGTTCGCCGGGTGGGCAATCTAGTGGGCATCCACTAAACCAACAGAACAGGTTATATCCCACACCAATCTTACAGGCTACTGAGGTTTAGCTCAATGTTAGTGACTGTACACCAATTAACCCACCTTTCATCTAACAAAGAAATTGAAAGCCTACTTCTTCCAACTTAATCTTCTCTACATTTGGTCATTCCCTCTTGATCCTGAAGCAAAAAATCTCATTTTTGGTATGGAAGCTAACCTCCAGCTGAATTACAGTACAGTAAACAGGCACTTACTAGTCCTGTCCTGCTGTCCACTCCAGGCTATTTAGCCTTTTCTTTTCCCTTCAGCTGCCTATTCACCTCAGTTTGAGGTCACCAATACATGAAGTATCTCCCCAATTTTTAATGGCTCCACATCACACAAGCTGAGACTCCGTATGTTGCTTCATCCAAGTCACTGATCTAACGCTGTAAGTTTATTGCACACATTTAATATTCATACCCAATTTGATCTCCAATGAGGATCATAATTTTGGCTAACCATTTCAACAATCAGAGTAGGGTCTAAACACCTTTTATTAAACAGATGGTCTGGTTAACAGTTTAATGTTTAAGACAAAAGTTTCATGAAATATTCTGATATTATGAATGAAAGACTTCAAACAGTTTCTGAGAACAAGCTTTTTATGAACAATACATGACCCTGCAAACATGCTAAACAAGGATATGAAACATTGTAAGAAGGGTAGCTGTGATATGACATACCTTTGTCGATAGTCTTCCTCAAAGCAGATTGGGTTTCTTCTGAGGTCAATAGTATGAAGATCTGGGTACTTTCTGAGATAACTCAGGCCATCAAATGAGTTGATTGAATTATCACACAGATTGACAGTCTGTAGCCTGGGACATTTAGGAAGTTTCTGAAAAAAAAATAAAATCACAAATAAATTATAAGCACAGGGTACTTTCAAAGTGTTATTCATATGCTGCTTGCTTTTTTTACATTAACTGAAAAATCAGTACTGTAATGGCACAGCTTCCTGGCCTTACAAGAAAGATTCTGAGGAACAGCAAATTTGCTTGAACAGGCCACACAATATTTAGATTTACAGATAAAATGATGATACTATGACTGTGAATACCAGGCAACAGACTATACTGAACTTGCTTTGAAGCCGAGTGCATTCCTCTTGTATACATGAACACATGCTAGTAGTCTGTCTCTTGCATTAGTACAATATTAGTTAAAGAAGATAATTTCAAGATGAAATCCCTGAATGACATCACATATCAGGATGCAAACCAATACTTAAAGACAAAATGCAGTCCTCCCAATTTGAAGCAGTGTACCCTGGTTCTCTAGTTCAGGAATGGCTCCTGTCAATCATGTGACAATATTTTTGTTACTTATTTCCTAAATTTATGCAGAATAACTCATTGGTTTACCCTCAATATTCAAAGATTTTACACAGGAACATTATGGAAATACTTGTGAGATAAATAAGAGGAGATATGTATTAAGATTTAGCAAATTTCTGAAGATAAACTTGGGGGGACTGCCTTCTCCCTAAAAGTAAAAGGTTCTTTGCTGTGCATCAAAGCACAAGATTAAAGTTTTACAATGAGAGTAAGCTAAAATAGGACCAATATGTTATTCTTTGCTTTTGCTTTTTCTGCCACTCTCAGGTTACCTCTCAATTACATCTACTTTGAAATTCACTGCACATCTGGTCTCCATGGTAGCTTCACAAACTCTGAAATGATCTGTCACAAACTGACACATCATGGACGAACACCAATGTTTCACTTTTAATACAAGGCAAAAACATTACATTTGTTCACATGATGAATATGATACAAACAAAGGGGAACATAACATGACTGGTACTTGTATAAAGTTGTTGCATACACCTGTTGAATGCATATAGTGCTACTGATTTCATAATTGTCCACATGCTGGTGTATACATGTACATGAAGGGGCAACCGAATACTTGGGGGATACCCACTGGACGGAAGGTCACTAGATCGAAGTTTCACTAGAATGAAGATCCGTTTGACCAAAAACCTACTTTGGGTTATAGGTAGGGTTGGAATTCTGATCATATACAGATTTTGGATTAGGATGGTGATTAGCCTCAGGTAGGGTTCAGGTTAGGATTATCTTTATGGTTAGATTCAAGTTTTACAATAGGATCTTTGGTCTAGCGAACCCTCCATCTAGTGCACCCTCAGGCTGCCTGAATACTTATTGTACACAGATTATGCTGAAAGATTTGGTTAATGATATAATTGTATACATACTGTTGCATACATGAGAAGACAACTAAACACGTCAGTTAAAGGCAGTTGATGCTGATTAAGTTGATTATTTTACACATATTGCGGCATAGTTGAGAGAACAACTAAACACGTATGTTCCACTGCTCCTAACTGAGTTAACTAACAGTAGGCCTACATTATGAATAAGTTTTAGTGGTCATGAGGAAAAATGGACACATTTCACAAGAGATCGTTCCAGAAACTCAGTACGGAAAGATTAAAAAAGAACTAAACTTACACTAAAAGATGAAACAAAGTTCTGACTAAGATTTAAGGAGATACACCTGAAAGAAAATAAAATATAGGAAAGCAAAGTGTGACTATGTGCATTTAAAATGTATGAACACATGATTGATAAAACACATGTATGAACACATGATTGATAAAACCCCCATCTAATATAAAACCTTGATTATAGGTTCATGACAACTATAGCAAAAGGCTAAAAAAATCATAGAACTAAAGTAAAGAAATGAGGCAAACAGATGATGACCTTTGGCATCTAAATCTGTTGCAGTCATGTCACTTGTTCAGAGAGTGAGTAAAAAGGTGGGCCAGGTCAGGGTGGTGGAGATGACAGGAAGGGAGGGAGGGAGGGAGAAAGAGCAGGAGGGGATGAATGGATCCATACCATACAATGAGTTTAAAAACAACACTTGTATCACCCCAAATTGTTTAGGAACCTGCAGTGTCTAAATTCACAGTTGATGAAATTGTGACTCTCTGGCAGGAAGGAACTGGGCCTTTAAAGGGCCTGTGAGGCTATGAGAGGTAAAAACAATACTGACTGGCTGTCATATGTATTGACAACCATACTCTTGCACAACCTTTCCTACAAATATGGACCTGCCAGTTTTCTCTGATTATTTCAAATATGTCTCAGCTTTTAAAAGACAAATTGAAAACTTCACATGCTGCATAAATGTCTAAAATCGAGATTCATATGGTTACTTACTTTGGAAAGTTGAAAGATCTGAGGTCCTGTAAATTATTGTCCATAAGTTGTATTTCATCAGCTGCAGAAAGTCGTTTCAGTATGGACAGAAAATTATCCACCTGGTAATCATGACCCAAGTCTTGGTAGGATAAATTTACTTTCTACAACAGAAGAGAAATTGAACGGTCATACAGTTGGAACTTAAATCATAAAAAAAAAAGAAAAAAAAGGAAGCAGCAAGTCCAAAAACAGTGTGACAATGGCAAAGCATATTCTGTTGACTTATGCAAATATCTTTTACTCTATTTGTAGTACTGTAAAGGCTGTCACTGAACCCTCTCCTGGATAGCTCATGATCATCATCTACAAATTACTAAGGAATGCATCTTGATAAAGAGAGAATGAACCAGTTTGATGCTTGGATCACATTCTGTGCCTTTCAGCAAAAGCCCATGCACAAACCCAAGTGCAACCAGTCAACACAACTGAGACTAAAAGCAATGAGGTCATAGCTGGGTGTGCCAAACTCTGCTCCCAACCCAAGCACTATTCACCAGTTGTCCCTAATCAGGCAGTGGTGGCGACTGTTCTCAATATTTGCGGGGGGGGGGGGGGTAACACGACCCCATTTTCAAATAATTTACTATGTAGAAATTCAGTCAACGGGTCATTTCTCATATATTGGTGGGGACATTCCCCCCTGTTCCCCCCCAGATCGCTGCCCACATAATCGGGTTTATCACATTCGATATTTGGCATGGAGTTTTGGGCCAATGTGACATAGCTGAGACATGTGGCAGTGCCTAGTTGTCAATAACCTGAGGCAATTAAGTTAGATGGATCTAGCCAATAAGCAAGCTGTGAAATGAAGTGACAGTTGCAGAAAGTCACAGTGGCAGTCCACCTGTGTATTAATTAGCAAGAGATTTAAAACTGCTAAAATGTTGGCAATCTGTACACTGCCTGTATTGTATGACTCCACTCTCATGGGTATTAAAATAATAAGACTGCAGTGGCTAGAAAATGCTTCAAAATAACTGAAATCTAAATCAAATATTTTACAGCTAGTGCATATTGATTTGCTCAACACACCTGTCATTTTATTTCAGACTATCAATGGGAATCATCATGAATGAATTGAATGGTTTGTAGTCACATTAGCAAAGTGTGTGGTCAACCAGTGTGTGGGATTTCTGCACCTTAATAGTAAAAGAAAAGTTTCCCCATAGCTTCTAAATGACCTTTTCATGACCAAATCATTAAAAATCCATGATCTAGTTCATCAGTTGAGCACATATTTCTTGGCATAAAAATCAGGGATAAAATTATGCATTGTTCAAGTACTTAAAAAAAGTTGCAATATTTACAAAAAAAAAAAAAACAACTTTTCCAGGCCTGGAAAGCAAAATTAAATTCTCATGACTTTTTCAAGTTGAAAATACCTTTCTTATACAACAAATTGTTAGAACAGATGCACAAGGCTGGCTACAGTTACACACTATGCACCTGCCTTGGGAAGCATCTTGAATATCACATTTTCCAGTGAAAAATAAACTCACTGAAAGATAATATTTTCAATCATTCAGTTCCACACTTTATGAACTTAGGCAAATTTTTTCTTAATTTTTGTAACTTTACTTTGATACAGCTCCCCCTTCTAGTTTCATACTCAGTGCCCACCATGATGGTGGTAACAACATCTCTCTCTGTGGGACAACTAATTGGTGCATATGAGGGTTTCATCCCAAAATTCCTGAGACAGGTGTGGTGCTTCACTATGAGATGTATGCATATATTTTACTGCCTTCTCTGTGAGATACTGTCATCTTACCTGTGCACACTCCCAGTTTTCAGCATTTCTCTGAAACTCTTTCCTCTGTGTACCCTTCAAATTGTGGTGAATACTGCGCCCCTGCTCATCCTTTACATCATAGAACACCTTGTCCTTCACAGGGGGACCTTTCCTCACTCTTGGGTGTCGCAGCTGGTCCCCTTTGATATCATTGCTTTGCAGGTCGTGCCAAAGAGTATAGCGATAACGATGAGATGGTAGCTAAAAGATTAGAGCGAAATCAAATATAAATATGTACAATCATAACAGTACCCAATGCAGTACCTCATACCAAAAGTTGCACACAAGGGATACAGTTTGTGACATAGGTTAGAAGAAGATCTAGGATGCTCCTTGTGTGGCAAGCATTTTGCATTTCCCCTAAGTGACCTTTCCTTGCATTAAATCTTGAATCATCTAAAGAGCTTGCTACTACTAAAGAATGATTGTGACTTAGTTTATACAATATGAGTTTATTCAATATGATCCTGAGGAATTGATACATTCAGTTCATTGACAAAGAATCTCAGCCTAATATTGTCGTTAGTGAAGAGAAAATTCAGAAGGAAATAAATGAGGCATTGCAAAGAGAGAGAAAGTGAAACAGAGTGGTGATAAACAATCTAGCAGAAGCAGAAGACAGAGTAGAAGAGATATGGAGTAAGGTAGAACAGTTGCTTCAGGAATTTGCCATTTCACCAGGAGAAATTGTGCAAGTGAATAGATTAAAGGACCATAGACATGTCAGTGTAGAGATGAAACAGACAGAGAGCAAAGCAAAGTTGTTGAACGGAATTAAAAGGAACAGTTCAGTATGCAAATGTTTATACTCGCCCAGATTTAACATATAACCAAAGGAAAGAAGGGAAGCAAATTCGAGAAGAAATGAAAATGAGGATGAACAAAGGTGAAACTAATCTGAAAATTGTTAGAGGTAAATTAGTGAAATTTATCGACATATCAGAACAGCCACAATCTCCCTCAACTGCCATGAACGGACAGCAGATTTTTCGAGGGGAGAGTGAGTAGGAACCAGATCAAGGAGGATAGTTGTGTAAATAGTGTAAACAGTACTAGTAGAATAAACACTTTTATAATAAGGGGGCAGGATGGAGCACATATTAAGTGCACTTATATTAATGAAAGAAGTTTAATTTCTAAGATGGATTTGTTGCAAGCATATGTAAGAACTGGATATAGTAATTGTGACAGAAACTTGGTTCAACCACAACATTACAGATGGTGAAGTGGCAATTAAAGATTTCCAGTGCTATAGGCAGGACAGACAAAACAGGATTGGAGGGGGTGTCGTCATCTACATGAGGACGTCAATCCAGGTAGTAAGAATTGAGAAGATGGGACATTTTAAGGAGGCATTGTGGTGCAAACTCATAATTGGTAAGGAATGCATAGTAGTAGGAGCAGTCTATCGTAGTCCAAGCAATAACCAAGAGGAGGAGGATTGTTTAATAGCAACTTTAAAAAGGCAGCCCAGTGTAGCAGAATTATAGTGGTAGGGGATTTCAATTATCTGGATATTGATTGGATAAATTGGACAGGTGAAACAGCAAACTCAAGGAAATTTACACATACAGTTAAGGATAATTTTTGGCATCAGCATATTATTAAAGAACCAACGTGAGGAAATAATATACTCGATCTTATTTTATCATCAGAAGAAGAAATGATTGAAAACATTGAAGTTGGAGAAACATTCGGAAGTAGTGACCACTATTGTATCACATGGTTCTTGGTAATAATGAGGGGAACAGAGGAAAAAAAGCAGAAGTATAGGGACTGCAAAAGGCCTGACTGGTAAAAGATGAAAGCGGAATACTGTAATATTAATTGGGAACTGGAGTTTGAAGGCATGGAAGTGCAAAGAATGTGGAATGTTTTTTCTGACATTTATAAACAACAAGTTAAGAAGTATGTTCCAGAGAAAGAGCGAAAATTGCATAGTAAGCCAAAGTGGATGACCAGAGAACTAAAAAGGCTTACTTGGAAAAAGCGAAAAGCATGGCAAGGATATAAGATTGGTAAGAGATTGTCAGACTGGAATTACTTTAAGTCATTACAAAGACAGGCTAAAATTCAAATTAAGCAAGCAAAGAGGAACTTTGAACAGCAGCTTTCCGAGAAAATTAAAGAGGATCCTAAGACTTTTTACTCATATCTAAGATCAAAGCAGAAAATAAGAGAAAAAGTTGGCCCAAGTAAGAATGATAAGGGAGAAGTTATAATTTCAGAAGTGGAGACTGTGGATGCCCTAAATGTGTTTTTTAATAAAGTTTTTTACAAAAGAGGATGACAACGTTCCAGAAGCTACAGTATTTTTAGGGATGAGGAACATTGTAAGTTGGTGAACCTGGATGTAACTGAGGAGATGGTGATGGAAAAGTTAAAAAGTCTTGAGAAGGGAAAGGCAGCAGGGCCAGATGATATTAAGCCAGACTACTTAAAGGAAATAGCACAGGAAATAGCAAAGTCACTACAAATGATATCTGAGAGGTCTTTAAAAACAGCGAAGATACCAATAGAGAGGAAAACAGCAAATATTACACCATTGTACAAGAAAGGAGATCGCTCAGATGTGTCAAATTATGGGCCAGTTAACCTTACATCTGTCCCTGGAAAAATAATGGAAATGCTACTAAAAGATGCTATTGTGGAGCATTTTGAAAAGAATGAGTTACTCTTAGACACACAGCATGGCTTTAGAAAGGGACGTTCATGTGTATCAAATATGTTAGTATATTGGGATAAGTTAGTAAGGTATATTGACTAAGGGATTCCAGTAGATGTCATATTTAGATCTGCAGAAGGCATTTTATACAGTACCTCACAGAAGACTCTTAAAAATCAGGGCTCATGGAATTGATGGACCCATATTGAAATGAACTGAGGATTGGCTAGGTAACCGAACGCAGAGAGTAGTGTTGAATGGGAAAGAATCAGAATGGATGGAGGTGTCAAGTTCAGTGGTACAAGGATTGGTATTGGGACCTGTTTGTTTCACAATGTACATGAATGATTTAGATATAGGCATACAGTCAGAATTAAGTAAGTTTGCAGATGACACAAAAGTAATATGCCCAATAAGAGATGAGACAGATAAGCAACAGCTACAGCAAGATTTAGACATATTGATGTCATGGACTAAAATGTGGCAAATGAAATTCAATGTAGGGAAATGTTCGGTAATGCATTTTGGACAAGGTAATCCCAAGTATAAGTATCTATCAGATGGATCGGAAGGAATTGACAGAAAGTGATGAGTAGGATTTGGGAGTGTATGTGAATACATCAATGAAATTCAGTAGACAATGTGCCGAATCTACAAAGAAAGCCAACAGAGTTATGGGTATTATCAAATCGAACTTCATCAGTTTTGATCGTAAGGTTGTGTTGAACTTGTACAAGTCCCTGGTAAGACCACATTTGGACTATTGCATTCAAGTTTGGAGGCCGTATTTAAAAAGAGACATCAATTTATTAGAAGGAGAACAATGGAGAATGACCAGACTAATAACAGGAATGGAGAGTAAATCTTATGAGGAAAGAATTAAAGATTTAATGACAATTGGGGAACGACACAGGCGCCAGGACCTGATAACATTTTACAACATAACACAAGGGAACATAGTCCTCAAACTGGATGATGTTGTGGAATTTATTAGGGACAGTAAAACCAGAGGAAATTTCAGAAGAATAAGACCACTAACAGTAATATTAGAAGGAGAAACTCATATTTCAATAGAGTGTGGATAATATGGAACAAACTACCAGAGAATGTTGTTACTGCTCCAACACTCAACACATTCAAGAGCAGACTAATGGAATGCGGGATCTTCAAGGGTCAATAGACCTATCCCTTAGCGCCATTCTCTCAAGAAGACTCTTTTGAGCGGAAGACGAGAGGGTGGCCATCCAGGTAAATCCAGGTAAAGTAGAATGTCTTGGTGATAGTCTCTGACATTAATTCAGAGATACCATACTACAGTAGGTACCGTAGATATGTATGCAAAACTTCACAACTAGATAAAATGTAGCATCAAACTACACCTTTAGGAAACTAAAATTTTCAATTTTTTCCACAAGGGGCAACACCCCCTTCCTTGAGACTGCTCCTCTGGGGTGGTGGTCTACAATGTTCAGCCCCAGCTCGAGAGCACTTTCCTACATCTATGCTCCTATTTAGTAGTTTATAACTGGGTAACATCATAATGAAGCTCCTCATATTGCACACCAATAAAATATGCTGGAAGGGGTTCTTGCTTGTTGTATGACAGATGTTTCCAAATGACAAAATACTAACTTTTTAAACTAAAAATCCTTTGTTTTGAGTCCCTTTGTTTGTCAGTTGTTCAGTTCATGTGAAATGTGCACTACTCTTAAACGAACCTAGTGACAGGGGTGTGCACAGTATTTCCAAAAGTGGTTCAAATTTTGCAATCTATTGCATTCAAGCCTCAATGACAATAGCAAGCATGAGGTACTTCTCTGTTTTACAGTACGGAACTGTGTTTGCAACTTTTCCTTCCCTTCATACCTCTGCTAAATTGAGTATATATTAACTATCTGTCAGACAATTCTATCTGGTCAGCCTGCTGCTCAGATAACCATGAAACAGGTTCAATACTGCCATAGTATTTTTACAACCAAGTTTATTCATGCTTGAGTGTGTTTCTTGACATGAGATGTGTAAAGAAGGAAAGCACTGTATGTGAGCGAGTCTTATGTGGTATTGTGGTTTTTGGAGAGCAGAGATACTGCAAAAAGTCCTCTGACTGGCAGACATTGAAGTGGATTTGTAAATCTGCAAAAACACGGCAAGCATGGATCCTAATGTATTTATATGGCTATTTCCCCTACAGTAAAACTACTACAATAAAACATGGGTGCCAAACTTTTAATAGAACATCACAAAAAATATCTTCTGTGGCAACATCCTTACAAACATAATAAGGCATACAGAAGCTACTGTAAAACAACCACATATATTTGGACAAGAATGGATTATGCCTACTACCACTAAATATGACATAATGTTACTTGCACATGGAGATACCCACTAGACTGCAGGTTTCCTAGATTGCAGGTTTACTAGGCCAATGATCTGCTTCACCATAAAACTAACTTTTAGGTTAGAGGTAGGTTTAGGAATCCAGGATCCAGGTTAGATACAGAATAGGTTTAGATGTGGGATGAGGATTAGCCTCAGGGAGAATGAGGGTTTGAAAAGGATTATATAATTACAGTTAGGATTAAGTTTGAAGTTAGGATCTTCAGTCAGATAGCAAACCTCTGATCTTGAGGACCTTAGTATCTAGTGAACCCTGCCCACTTGCACAACATTAGAAGTATGAACTTGCAACTTCCAGATAAGTTTGAAGCTCTTACAGGTTTTTTCAGTAATGTCAAATCACAGGCTATTTAATCAAACTTACAGGAGGAAGAGGCTTGGTCTTTTCTTTGTCAGCTGTACTAGGTGCTGTTGTTATGGTAACAACTGGAATACCACCACTAGTTGGAGCTGGTACTGCTATAAAAGTGCTTGAATCGACATCTGTGTGGATCAAAGACCTTAGAAAAAGAAAAGTTTTGCATTGAAGGAAGGCTTAACAACAAGCAATACTTTACCTCTAAGAATATGGGAGGGTTTCACACCTGCAAAAGACAACTAACGCAACCACCTTCTGGAGGGCAAACAAGCACACACAGACCCTAGTCATGTACTAAAGCAATGTGGTGTGTGACACAGTGTCCTACAGAATGAATGTCGCGTCCACTAAACTACTAAATGCTCCTCTAATTGTTTGCACCAGTTATCTCCCATCCTTCATTTCAACCAAAAGTGCAGTATATTTTTCAATGTTTTTATTCTTTTGTCTATACTGTATGTCCTGACAGTGTGACACCTTATTAAAGTGCAAGGGTATGGGTAAATTGAAGGGAATGAGCAGTCTCCCCAAATTCATTTGAAAATAACACCCACATCTTATTGTACAAAATTCCCCTTATTTCACCTTTCAAGTATCTTTCATGATGAGTCCAATGAAAAATATTGCATATTGAAGGAATACTAATTAATTACTCCGCATGAATTTGACATGGTCAGTAACAAAATATCATTAAATGATTAAAGACAATAGGCAGTCGCCCCAAAATTTGAAAAATCAGCAAACTCTTGCAAATCTCCTCTTGTTACATTACAAGCACCTCTGAAGGCATTTTAAACATAGCTTTTATGCACTTATCAATTGAATGACTCACCCCACTACCTGGACATGGTCAGTCATTGTCCACAACAGTGTTGACAAAATGTACAATGATGCACAACTCTGTCACTTCTGTGACAGACAACTTACTGTAAAATGACTCGCACATAGGTCACAAAATTGATGAACAATTTGCAATTTTGGCTGACATATGGGTCACAATATATTGACTGAAAAGATGAGAATGTCAATTGGTATCCCTGTACAAAGTGTAACAATTGACCCACCCCTTGGTCATAACAAAGATAAGTGATGAACGTGACTAACCACTCAGTCCTGCAATAAGGCTGACAATATGACGGACATGTGCGTCACACTGTCATTGGTCGCTGACCCACATTTGACCAACAATGCCAGGAGTAGAGGGGTGCGTCATTCAATTGATAACTTGTGCATTACAAAGAATAGGTAAAGCAAGGTGAATTTCTCCTTCAATTTCACAATTCACTAACAAAAATAGGTACATGTCACTG
>WURT03000015.1:1888788-1900875 GCA_009936505.3 Holothuria glaberrima
GCCATGGGTTATTTCGTACTATTGCACGGCCGTGGGTTAGTATATACTAACGCACGGCGGTGACGTCAGCCACGGGGGTACATACGATCAAATTTTGACCAAAATCTATGATTTAGGAAGTTGGGTGTTACATAAAACAAATAATGAATGTTTTCCACTCGTGCAATAGTATGAATAATTTCATTCGTTGAAAGATTGAACGTTCTATTCAACTCGGCTTCCCCCCGTTGAATAGAACATTCAATCTTTCAACTCATGAAATTATTCATACTATTGCACAAATGGAAAACATTCATTATTTGTATACTAACTTCTAAATGACAATCTAAACTCCAAATCAGATTTTGGGTGAGTATCATCATTTGGACTGAGGATTGTGCTTTTGTCAAAATTTTCACAAGCACACAAAATCTACACTGGAATGGGTCAAGGCTCATGGGCATGCTTCTTCAAAACCTAATGACTATAATTGATTTTTGGCCAAAAATCATATTTTTACACATTTTTCAAACTGCTCTGGAAGGAAAGAGGGGTCAGAAGGAGGAGCATGTTTTGCACTCCACCAAAATGATGAAAAACGTAACTCTTCTTTGTAATCTACAATCCAGAACTTGAAATAAGGATCTAGAATAAATGACTATCCATGTACCTCCTCGCTTCTTGAAAATCCTGGAAGATCTAAAAATTGCAATCCTCAAGAAACCAAGGAGTAGCTGTCGGGTGTTATAAAATTTATAGTCTGATATTAGGATATGTCCTCTTTAAAACTTCTAGAAATTAAGGCATGTTCTTGACTTGTACATCTTTTGCATGCAGTGTGATGTAAAAATATTGTACACACTAACCTAAGAAAACAAGGCCTGTGTGTATTTCATTACACTGATAGCCAAAAGTAGTGGTACTTGACCATGCAACTAGCCCTCAAAGTTGTGATAAAAATTTACTGTATAATCCAGCCAGGTATGTTATTTTTAAGAGTGCAAGCTACCGATATTCCTTTGCAACCCAAATCATCAAACAGACACCTTTAGTGATACAAGTGACACCTCGTCTATCATGCCGTGTTCAATAGATAAAAAATTGTCAGGAGTTGCAGCTGTGTAGTTCCCATCACTATCTGTTCTACATCACTGACAGTGTGGATGTACATGACAGTATTAAACACACATATATCAAACAACTATTAATGGATTTGACATTTTATGTGTGTAAACCAACTTAAGAAACTAATCATAATCATACAATTAAATATGTCCTGCTGAAGGATTGGCTTTGTCAAACACACTGACAAGGCCACCGAGGTATAACATAGTATGGTAATAAATATGAAACCAGTGTTTATTATTGACATACCAGATACACTCCTAGTGTATGTGGGATCTGCTATGCTTCTTTATTTGACAGGAATGTCAAATCATGTTCTGACCTGAGTGACAGAATGACAAATGACCCTTCCCGTCTCCCCCTGGCCCCTGCCCTGGTGCCACCTCATATAGACACAACATTCAAAATCACAGAGTGCCTAAGTTGAGCTTCATATTAGACATTAGTAGTGCATGCTACTTATAAACTCAAAGAGGGTCACTATGTAAGCAACGAGACATAAAAGAAATATTCTTTTGAAAACCTTGTTTTAAGCATTTTTCACATATTGTTTTTTTTCACAGAGCTCCTGAAAGAAATTATACAAATGGTCTGGCAGAAAGTTTATCACAACTACTCTGGCAGCTAATACTTCGATCAAAGTGTAATTAAGACAAATGTAATCAAATTAGCATAACATTACCCCCATACATTGACAACCTCTCTAGCTTAAAAATTATTAAAATAATTGAAAACATGTCAATTCTAAATATAATCTGTTTTCAAATACAAACCAAGTTTGTGTGGCAGTTACTCAAAGAGTAAGCAGTGGACATTATTACAGTTCGTATCTTATATCTATGGTGATGATATCTCTGCTACTGGAGATGAATTTGAAGTGTGATTTCGTGCTTGAAGGAGAGTTTCTCCACCGAAGTGGATTGAAAATAATTTCCTAAATTATGCCAGTGGCAAGCAGTCTGTAAATTTATAAGGCAGTGTGATATGAGGGTGATCATATACAAGTATCGGCATCAGCTTGATTCACATATGAATTGAGAAAAAATCAACCGGTGTATCTTTTAATTGTGAATTTATGTTTACTTCTATCTCATCTTTTAAAACCAAAAAAATAAATAATGAATCTATCATACACACAGGCACAGGTAGTAAAGAAACTGATTTTACTTCTGATTTGGCGGGTTGCTTGCTACCAGTGACAGCACAAGCCTAAGCAACCAAGGGGGAGGGGGAGGGAATGGTAACTAGGAAGAAGTGCAGGTAAAATTTTGCTAGGGGAAAGACATAACTTTACTATGGGGGGGGGGATATCTTTCCCCTAATTGAACTTTAGCACAACTAATTAAAGTGACTCAGATGCAATGTGGTACCATCAGGTGACAGTATTTCACATATCTTGAATTAACAAACCTTTCACTGTTTACAAGTTGTAGTACATAAGGTATTAAAGTAGCAACATGATAAATTGTGATGGTAAAGCCTTTAAGACATACAGCCTCACAGACAAACAAAACAAACAAACTAAGAATAATAAATCAATTTGGTTGCTTCAGTACTTTAAAAATGAAGTGATGAAAATACTATACCTAAAGAAAGATTGCACTGGGCATTTTGTCTTCAACAGAAGCACACCAAGCAGCCTAATAGCTTTCATGAACATAATATGTGATTCAACTTTTCAAGTGAAAAGACAAAATTTGCAGAAATGTTAATGTTTATATCAACTTTCCCATCTACAAGTACAGAGAACAAAAACAGGGATGAAGACACTTGAAAAAACTCCTGAAACCTTGGAAAAGAATGGAAACCAAATTAAGTGAGGAATTTTCAGAAACTAGTACATGCTGGACTCTGAAAAGTAACAAAAGTATATCAAAGCTAACCACAGAGTACCACCTGCGAGTGGGGTACTGCTATCTCAACCACAGTACTGCTTATAAAGTTCGTTGCCATGTTGTACCTTAAAGGTTTTCACCAAGAGAGGATAAACTCAATGTAAATCAAAAACAACAGTCTGTATACCCCAAAACATTCTTCTTCATAAGTTGATCATTTCGATTCATGATTGTGACATCAGTTACAAATGTGCTCTTGTAACTCAAAGTACTACTACGGGTAGTACCGGATTTACAGTGGGCCCACCAGGGCCCCAGACTAGTGCTGTAAAGTGTGACCAAAATTTCACAAATGTCACAAAATGATTTCACCAAGGCGCCAAATGTTCCTTAAAGTGTGACGAGTTAAGCGCAAACATCACAATGCATGCTAAATTTGACATAACACTTCCATGATGGGTTCAACGTTCAACTGAAACAGAAGTAAATGCATTTCCTCCATTAGACACTTGTGTGAAGATGAAAGTTTGCAAGAATATATTCTCATTTTGAAAACCGAATACTGATTCTTGGGCATTAAAAAAAACAATGTAAACACAAACCAGAAAGCCAAAAGGTTTAGTGATGCCTTGCCTTTGTAAAATATGTTTTGTGAACTGTGGTTTGGAAATTAACAAGAGCCAAACAGACACAATACATTCACTCAACATGTGAACTACTCTTTGTTCTGAGGAATTCTTTTATTCCTTTGGACTAAAATCTTGTTTAGAATTTTTCTTGATACTGTGAGATCCCTGGAACAAGTGAGCCTACATGCCAACTCAGTCCTATGCCAACTTGCTCCCATGCCAACTCGCCCTACACCAACTCGCCCCTATGACAACTTGGCCCCATGCTAACTTGCCCCATGCCAACATGCCCCAATGCCAACTCAGCACCATACCAACTCACCTCCATGCCAATTCACCCCCATGCCAACTCGCCCCCATGACAACTCGCCCCCTATGACAACTCAGCACTATGCCAACTCACCCCAATGCCAACTCGCCCCTATGACAACTCGCCCCATGAGAACTAGGCCCCATGACAACTCACCACATGCCAACTCACCCCATGCCAACTCGCCTCCATGCCAACTTGCCCCCATGCCAACTTACCCCTATGCCAACTCGCCATATACCAACTCACACCCATGCCCAACTGGGCCCCATGCCAAGATATACTGTTTACATTTTACAAGGTTTTCGGATTTTGACCCCCGTGACCTCAAATGACCTTTGACCTCCACCAAAAACAACAGGATTCCTCTGCTCAACATGACAAATCTATGTACCAAATATGAAAAGTATTCGTCATTCCTATCTTAAGATATCTTGTTTACAAGCCATTTACAAGGTTTTTTCGGCTTTTGACCTCCGGTGACCTTAAATGACCTTTGACCTTCACCAAAAACAATAAAGTTCTTCCTCTCAACATGAGAAATCTATATAGCAAACATGAAAAGTGTCGGTCATTGCTACCTCCAGATATCATGTTTAAAAGGTTTTCAGCTTTTGACCTATGGTGACCTCGAATAACCTTTGACCTCTACCAAAAACAATAGGATTCTTCCTCTCGACATGACAAATCTACATACCAAATATGAAAAGTGTCGGTCATTCCTACCTTGAGATATCGCCATTACAAGCCAAGTGTCACAAATGTTGGGTCCATACATACACACACACACACAACATCACCATCACATAGATTTCTTGCCTGCCTTCGGCAAGGAATCAAAAATCAAAATTTACATATTAAATGTGACAAAAGTCAATTCCTCAACATTTACTCAAAATTGTTAATGTTTCAATGGGAAGTGCCATTTCCAGCAACCTGGGAAGTATTTTCTGCCAAAACTTTCTTGCAGGCTACACGCCAAACATACGGTCTGCTTAGATAGCGGGCCAAATCGGGAAAGGGTCCCCAAACTATTCTGGCCCCAGGCATCCCACAAGCTTCATTCAGCCCTGACCACAGGACACATCAGAATTTGAAATTGCCTTCTTATTCAAAGAGCTGCCTAGCTCTACCTGTTTGTGTAAAAATGTCCAATGCATCTACTTTGTGCAAAACAAATGTTGCACTGTCAATGTATTGCAACTGATTCTCAAACTGGGATAAGATACTGTTTAATTTTCCCCTGCACTAAACAGGTAACCTGATGTGAGAGATATCATTCATTAGCCTAAATATACTACGGGACTAAAATATATACAATAAATCTTTTAAATGACACAGTTGAGGGCCCATAAGGAATGTAGGGAAACGTTATTGTTTCACTTGTTACATACTGTATATACTAGCCATACAATGTGATATTTCCATTCTAACAAAATCAATCATTACCAGGCAGACAATTGAAGTACATACTTCTAGAGACTGCAGGTACCGAAGCTTTACACCAATTTTATCAAAAGTGGATCTTTCCAAAACTCTTCAGCAAATAAAATTTGAGTTGTGGAATGGGAGAAAGAAGAAAGGTTACATTAAAATATTGCACTACAAATAAAGATCATGGAATTCGAATGTTTTTCACAAAGCCATATTTTGTGACCTTTGACCCTGATGTACATTTACAGACAAGGAACTGCATTACTACTTTCCAAAAGCTAAAAAAAAATAAAAATAAAAAAAGACAGAATCAGTTGGAATATGAGCCCAAGAAGCCATGGAATAAATCTGATGTCATATTCATCAGGTTGAAAAAGCCTTGTGGACTTTTTAACATGGGGAAGTTACAGTGCGGCAAACAATCAAAGATTTAATACTGTTCATCCACACTTTAATAATGCCTGGAGCAGATGTTTGAATAGCAAAAAACCATTTACACTGTACAATAAAACAATTTTCTGAGATGAGGAGAAAAGATATTTTACATTAGAATAAGTTACACACTTTCAAAATATATTTTTGAAGTGAGAGATAGTTACTTCTCCTGACAAATGAGACTGTAAATGAAATGACAATAAATATTGTACCGGATTTTTCAATTTTAGTAAACAATGACAAAAAGACTTCAGTTTGTGTTTTGTGTCCTGATCAATATTTTCTTCACAGAAGAAAATATAATGCTTAAAAATACCTGTAAACATTTTGACTGTTCAAGATGAAAGATACTTCGTTACAACATTCCTTTTCAACAAACAGTCCTGTACCTTCTTACAGTTTGAAATCATTGATAACAGAGTACAGTGCCTCTTTAATATAGCCTGCTTAGCAGCTCTCTGTGGCTACTACCCTATTGAGCTGAAAGTAAAAAGTCTGACTGCTCAGCAGGGTACCCACACTCCAGCAGGAATTGTGTGAATTAAGGGGAACTGGCCAAATCAAGGTAAAAGGAACACAAAAGTAATGTTTTTAGGCATAAATATTTGTCCTCATCAATTGTCACATTCAATAAGTTTCTTCACAAAAGCATGCAAAAAAGGTGAATTGTAAAGAGTTTGATTGTTTAAGATGTAAGGTACTACACTGTTACAACATACCTTCTCAACAAACACTTCAGTACATTCTCAGTTTCAATTCACCCAGTATTAAACATTGTACAGTGCTTTCCCTAATATAGCCTGCTTAGCAGCTCTCCATGGCTGCCTCCCTGTTGAGCTCACTGCAAAAAGTCTGACTGAGCTGCAGAATACCCATACTCCAACAATTACTATGTCCATTCATGGGAACCAAATAAGGATGTAAGAGTGAATACTTTAAAAGTAATGATGTGAAACTGCATTACAATAATAATTTTTATACAGATATGTGATAATTAATATAATATATGCTTTTAAATGCAAACCTCTAGTAATGGAGGCAAGCAACAATGTACAAACAGCTTTTAAAAGAAGTATTAACACAATCCTTTTTCTCTTCCAGAAATTTTTTCCGACACATTATCAATCTTTCTTCCTCTGATGTCAACCTTTTCAGACTTTTCCATTTTTTGAGTCTTGTTCACAATGACCTTGTTTGGGCTGGAACTACTCACTCCTACCTACCATACAAACCATTTCAAATCATGCCAAATGAATAATTTAATTGTCTACGTCACAGTTCCGATCAGCTTAGTGGAGTTGAGCTGTGCGGAGCCTGTATTGTAGCTCTGTTGTATAACACTATTGCTACCTTTCACCATGACAAACCCAGTGTACGCTGCTTCTGACTGTAGGTACTGTGAATACAAGGTACGGGCTCTATGGAGGACTCGATTGAGATTGTGCTTCCGCACCATTCTATCAAACAACATGGCCATTTCGTTAAAGTCCATCTTGTTGTTGATAATTCTGTCCCTTTGTTCTAGTAACAATGACAAACACAGGAACATCATGAAAGGATTTCCACCCCCAAAATCCTTGGGATGTGGTAATCCTCTGAAGGGACTCTTCCGAAGAGGAGACGGGCTATGCCTAGAAGGAGATGTTGGAGTCACAGGACGATCTATTGGAGGAGATGATAATGTGTGGGAAGCATTGGCATTACTGTTGGGGTGCAGTGAAAGACTCTGAGGTGGGAGTTTATTAGGCCTAGCCACATCAGAATCTTTGGTAGGGGAGTTATTGGCTGACGATGAGTTAACTACATTTGTGGTCTCCACTGAATCTTCTCGGCAGTTTTCACAGTGATCCCCAGTGCAGCTGCATTCAACTTTAACAGCAACTTTCTGGGGTGATGTTTCCACACCACCCCGCTTAAGTTTGTGGCTTCCAAGTTCCCCAACATCCTTTGGGAAGGTATCTTCACGAGAGGATGCTTTCTTAAGGGAAAACTTGAATCGTAGTCTATCAACAGTGTAGGCAGAAGGTGAATTTTGACAAGGTGGACCCTCCAGTGATACTCCATCATCAGGTGGAGGAGGGTCTGGGGGAAGTGAACTCCACATAATCTCCATCATCCTAAGAGCATCCTGAAAAGAAAATTCTCTCTTCAATTCCAGGAGTAGCCAACGATAACAAAAGTACAGATCATCAGCATTTTCGTTTTTCAAATATTCATAAAATTCCGCATCAACACAACGGATTAATTCTGTCAAATGGAGAAACTTGACAGACATGGCTTTCCCATCTGGAAAGAAACTTCCTTTCAACCTTTTCATCAAACAACAGAAACACATGTAAGCTTGAGCTTCATCCTGTAGAACAAAGAGAATAGGAGCTGCAAGATCACTCATTCCCTGGCAGTATGAGACATCTGGATGAGCTAAAGAAAAAGTTGTCAAAATGTTAAACAACTTCTGAGTGTTTGGATTATCTTCTCCAGCGAAAAATGTCTCTTGTCTATCAGTCCTACATACATCTTTCATT
Organism: Holothuria glaberrima; assembly: GCA_009936505.3. NCBI lineage: Eukaryota > Metazoa > Echinodermata > Holothuroidea > Aspidochirotida > Holothuriidae > Holothuria > Holothuria glaberrima. Next base: position 1,897,061 of record WURT03000015.1, read on the forward strand.
ACCATGTTGCGTATATGAACATTTTCATCTCTCAAATCAGCAAGAAGTTTCTTCCTCAAAAGTTTGTACTCATCCGTTTTGCGTCTTACATAATCCAATCGTTCATTGCCAGTTAAACCCTCTGGATAGACATTAAGTAAATGACGCCAAACTACCTTACGTAAAGAAGGTTCAACACCTCCCTGGTAGATGCGTAACCTTAATTCGTGAGGTTTCTCTAGACAACCTAAGTAATTCAAATATGTTAGAAATTCTTGGTCATCCAATGGAGGCTTAGGCAGTTCATACTTTTGGTCCTCTGCAGCACTTTCCTCTTCAACTGTCTGAAATATCTTCTGAACTCTTGAAATCGTTCGTCCCACTTGGCTCACCAATGAGCCAACAAAAGGAACATACCTTCTGTCACTTGAATTCTGAGGTACATCCTGTCCACCAATCACATCCCATCCTTCCAAAAGGCCTGCAAAGAATGAAAGATTATGAAGAATTGCCAAAAAATACAAACATGAGAGAAGATGCTTTTTCTTCACTACTCATATTCACTACACACAGCCTATTAAACAAGGATCAATATGGGTCCTTAAAAGAAGGGTCTAAGCTCAAATCAGTTTTGATATGTTAGAAGGGTACTTGTTTCAAGCAATTTGGTAAAATTTCCATTGAAATCAGATGTGTGGTTCCCAAAATATCAACATTTAAAGTCTACACATTTTCAACACAAAATGAACTTGAAGCAAGCACATATGATGTCATAGCCTCACATCAATGAGCAGTCTTTTGTTCGTCTTTAAACTTTACAACCAAATTTCTCCTCAACAATCTCATGTTATCAGAATGTGATTGCATGAGAGGCATGGGAAAATTACAAACTTCACATTCCTCATGGGAACAACAGACTGAAAGAACATCTTATGGATGTGAGGAAATGATATAACCCCTGCTTGCTCCAAGCTCATTTTGGGTCACAAATGTAGTAACTTCATTTGCTGATATCTTGAGTAATACATGTCCGATTTGAATGGAAGTTTCACCAAATTGAGTAGATTTAGTTCCTCTTTCACATATCAAAATTAAATTTTGCTTAAACCCATCCTTTAAGCCTGACGGTCCTCTCAATTATCCCCAGCTTATAATGTACAACAGACAAACCCAGCTGGCTCCTCACCGTATACAAGTACAATATTTATCCAAAACTTCAATTTTACCTGCAAGCAGTACAGAACTATGCAGAACAGTGAATTAGGAAAATACAACTTTTCTAAGAAGTTTTGTTAACATCTAAGTGTCATCACTTTCATGTGTGTTAACTCTCATTGTTACCAAAAATTATGAAGATGACCACTTTTAAGTATGTTTTGTGTTTTTCCAGGTATTATTTTGGCTTGGCCCTACTTTGCATATCCAGACTCTACAGCTATCCTCTTCAGCTATAAGCTATGAGACAACCACCTAGGTTACTTTGTCCACTATTATTCAGTACCCTGCAATCTGCATATTTTAAATGGATTATTATTCTGTGAACTTCCTGGTATGGGGTATCATGAGCAATTGTAACTTACCCACGTGCAGAGCAAGAACAATGCAAGTTAAATGTAGCAAGGGCTAATAATTGCATACAGAATGTTGACTGTATTCTTGTATGTTTTAAGTTTACTGCCTATTACTACCAATTGAAAATCCCTGCACTTCTTAAAAACACTAGCCATCTTGTGTATAATTGTTGGGCTATAAGATGTAATGTATTGTAAAACTTTCAAACCCTGAAAAGAGACTTTACATACTGCATGTAGCCTAAACTACAGCATATCATAAATGTGCATGTACACTGACCAATCAGAATCAAGCTAACAATTAAATCTTTGATCCATACCTGGACCTTCAAATGGCTTGGCATCAATACGGAGGCGGAGGCAAGGATCAGAAGCACAGAAAATAGCAGCATCCAGGTCCCAGTCAGAGAGGAGAGCCAAGAAGACATCATCCCCTTCATCATCTCTGGAGAGATAGCTGATTGTAAACTCACTGCAAGCAAAAAGATTTGATGAATTACAAGAAATGTTTTTTCACCATTTAGAGAAAAAAAAAAAAAAAACACCCAAGGCCTCTTTAATTATCAACTTTCATGGAGATATGTTTTATGTATTATCACTTGACTTTTACTGCTAAGTGGTAGTGAGTGTCTACCATACAGAGTGTAAAATTAATTTGTCACCCAAGAACAGTACTTGAATTTAATAAGATCATGGTTTAGTGGTTTCAAAAATTTCAGCAACAATTTGCAAATTACCAATGAACTATAAAATGACTCAAAGAATTCATAGACAAGCTGTTTTCTTTAAACAGAGTGTAACCATATCAGACAGTCCACTTTTGCTTTGCATTTAAGAAGGGCTTGGCAAAGCCATGTGGATTTGCAGGCAAAGGGATGTTGTTTTTCAGGCATTAGTACAGTATTTTAAAGGCAAATTTTAAGTCGCCATTGTATTGCAAATACAGTTCTGTTTACAGTTTCTCTCAATAGGGCTGGTTGAATAAGGATACCAATGAAACATGTGGTGGCCCACTCAGAAACTGCTTCAACCTTGGGTGTCCATTCAGGAGTGAGGCATTTCCATTCTAGTTTCAAGTTGTAATGCAGTACAGTATTCATCACACCTGACTGCAAATAACTAAATGACTCAACTATTTAGTCATGACAAATATCAGGATGTACTTAACTTCCTATTTGTTTTGTTTCTGAATGGACAGAATGCATCACTTAAAATAGATCTCACCCTCATATACGCCATTTACATATTGTTACGGCAAATATGCACATTACAAAGTTAGCATCCATGACTCCTTGTGAACAAATAGGGTAGCATGTGCAGGAAAAATTGGCATAATGATGGGTTAACAGATCAGTTTGAATAATGTTGGGATACTTGAGATTGTTCAACTGAAGGTGAACCTCAAAGCTTGCAGGGATTTTACATCTTTCCAGTAGCACGTGTAAGATTCCTACAACATGCCAGTCCCTTCTACACTGTAGGACAGAAGAAAACATAATTGTGTACCAACGGATCTTGTGTACTGATCTGCGTATAATTATTTCATTGATAGTGAACTTGTCAGTGTGACAATTCCATTTTGAAAAAAAGCCTTGTTTACACCGAATTTGACACCTGACACCCTAACCACAAGTTTACAGTATACATAGTTTCACATCCTTTCAATAATTTATTAATTGAAGTGAGCACAGTACATGTATGTGCTTCACAGTTCTAAGAATAACTAATACAGTGCCTGGCCAGGATAACAGTGGTAATAAGGTACTCAACCTGTCCATTAAAGAAACTGGGAAATACTCATAATTCAAATACTATTCCAATATTAAATGTTATTTTTGTTACTGGTGCCCTGGATGAATCTTTCTGTTTACAGAAAATGCTTATTTATCAGACCAAATAAAAAAAAATTCTATATGTGAGTAGCTACAGTAAACTAAACTGTCTCCATAAACCCGTCAATCTATTTTATGCTGGGTTACTGCTGTATACTACAAACATGCAGCATAAAACCCACTTGCATGGAAAGGTACGAATTGACAATGTGCACAGCACAATACCTGCTCAAAGATAACTCAACAACATTAGTCACAAAATCTCATAAAATAATTACACTCCCACAGTATGCTGTAAATACCACATAACAGTATAGCACATAACATCAGGGCTTCCACTAGGGTTTCTTCCCCAAGGGTCCTCAAACCCATGCATACTTCTATGTGGGGGGTCCCAGTCTAAAATTGGGGGTCCCTAGCAGGATCCTCCAGT
>WURT03000015.1:1900975-1921942 GCA_009936505.3 Holothuria glaberrima
TGACCCAGGCGGGATTTGAACCGGCAATCCTTAGATCACAAGTCCAATACCTTAACCATTAGGCCACCATGCTCTCATTATACTACCCAACTGATCGGAAGACGTAATTGGAACGTTCTTACGTATTGATAAGAGGTAAAATTAAGGGTAATGCCAAAAAAATCATGATTCAGTTAAGCGAAGTTTGTGCCGAAAGGCCGTTTTATGCGCTGATTTTTCTCTTTTTCGTATACATAGGCTATGTTTACCATATAACGCTAGCCCTTGAACAAGACCGTGTAATACTAGTAGAGTAGAACCTACTCAGCTGCGGAGAAAAAGAGTCTTGTTCAAGGATTAGTGCATAGAGCAGGATAAAGGCCTATCCTGCTCTATGGATTAGTGGTATTAATATCTTAGGCCTAGGCTAGCCTAGGGCTTTTGTGGAAAGCCCCAAGCAAAGCAAATGCAAGGTCAGCACACTGGGCACAAGTCTGAGTAGGCCTATGGCGACAAGATAAAACGGCACTATCCATCTGCTTAGCCAGGGTGCATTCCATGTAGAGCTAGACCAAGGCACGAGGCCGAATTTACGTCGAGGTGTCAGCATACGTACGTCAACAAAACCAAAGGTGTACGCCAACAAATGCTTGAACTATAGAAGGGAAGATAAACTAGCCTTTGCAGCTAAAAGTAAAAGACTGTACACCTTCATAAATGCTGGACCTTGTTCAAAGTTGTTTGAAAAGCAGTCTATGTGATCAAACTTTTGTCCGTCAGCATTGTCATACAAAAGTGGGATGATTTTTTGACCAAGTGTATGTTAGTGCACATAGGGCTTCAAATAATTGGCCTTAGTGGGTCTATAATGAAAACAAATGTTCGTAACATGATAGTTACATAGTTCTAGTTGTAGGTGACAAATCTTTGTGCTGCAATGTATCCTAAACCTTTTGGTTACTTCAACCTTCTCACACTGGTCTATTGAGGTAGAGTAGTCTAAGCCTGCTGACTCTGATCAGGGAACAGCCTTATAAGGCATTGCGCAGTAACCAAGAGGCCAAGAGAAAGTAGCATTCCGTGCAGAATTTTAATCTGACGCTTTGCACTAGTTGCCCTTGTAAGGAGACTGTTTTCTGAAGGAATGGGTTTGCTTCATGTATGGTTGCACACTCACAAATGAAATATGACATAAATGATGTCTCCAAAATCATGATACCACATTTTTGTCATAATAGTCTGTGTGTTGAGGCACCCCACCCTGCACAAGAACAACAGACAAGTTCCAAGACAGATTACTGCTGTAAGAGTCACAGGATTTGCGAAAATTTTAATAGTTTGAGAAACATTTGTGATAGAAAATGATTATAATGGATCCATCACTCGGTCAAAAACAAACCTCACCCTACCCCTACAGAAATCTATAGCTTAAACGTCTTTTTGGATCATTTAAAAAAATTCTCCTCTTTTCTCGCCTCTCTTTTTCTTTTCTTTCTTCATTTTTTCTCTCTTTTTTTCGCTTTTTTTATTTTTCCTCATTTTTCAATGGGGCAGGGTGGACATAGCTTGCTGGACCCCCTGGATACGCCGGTGGTCCTACTTAATAAGCAGCACAGAACATACCTCTTGTGTATTTCTGTCTGACCGTAGCAGTGCAATACTTACTTTCAACTGCTAGGTTTCCTTTTAGTCAAAACCTATTGCACAATTTAAATATCCAGTAGCTTCTGGTCTTTACACATCATTGTATAGTTCATGTGGTACAGTATTAGCTCTCTGCTGAGACAAGGAATATACGGTTACCAGCAGTTCCAAATAAGAGGTATTGTTAATTACAACTCAAGAACAATGATCAATTATGACCCCTACAGAACCACTTCCTCGAGCAATTTATTTTCTAACCAGAACTTAAAGCACTTTATCCTGTAGCACCACTGTCATTTGTCAATCTGATATATTCGTGTGTCACGTGTAAGCTTGGCGCAAGTCTAAAAGTGCTGGCTCAAGTCTACCGTACATATGAATATTCATTTGCTTTCATTCTGTAGTTTAAAGTTCGCTGTAGCATCGGTGGAAACTGTAATACGCTTTTTTGCTTCACCGGTCTTGCTACGTGTGTATACTGGGTTTATATGTTCTCTTTAGTTAAATTTGCATAAAATGCAGAATTTGGGAGGTTTTCAGGAGAACAGGTGAAAAAGCTAGGGTGTGACATTGAATTTCGGTTCTGGATATGAGAGAGCTGCTGGGTGCGCCCGCATTCGTCATTGCAGGCCGATAGCAGTTGGACACGATGTCCGTTCGGCGTTAGCCCGTAGTAGCTTCTAGCGTCTTTGTGATCTAGTTTGGAGTTTCTTGGAGGAAATCGTGGCTTCCCACTGTTGGTCTTTTCAAGTAAAAAAAAATGTCTTGTTTATCATCTTAAATTAAAGCCTGCTGTTCACCGGACAAAAGCCGGAAACCTAACCAAGTTCAGGTTTCTATGTTGGTGCAATAAACTATTAAGGACAAAGGTACCCCCGATGGCCTAGTCTTTTGTGCGATCGTTTGCTTCACCCTACCCAACTCAAAGAATTCTCTGACCAAGTTTCAAAAAGATCCATTGTTATTCAGTTTGTGGATGAAGAAGCCTGCAGGGTATTTTAAAAGAATGACCAAAATGAAGTTAAATGATCTCCGACCTCAAATTGTCGCACACAGCACAAGAGGCACTACATACAGACTACAGTGACAAGGTTCCAGGAGATCGATTGATATTTGTAGGAGAAGCAACAATGGATGTTTTTTCAAAGAATAGCCCCATCCCAAAAGAGCGCTAAATGAATTCAGGTCTTAAATCATGTACAACCATGCACACCACCACTAAAAGATTCCTGTGACCAAATTTCAAAAACATCCATTGCTATTTGTAGAAAAAGGAGCATTTGGCGTATTTTCAAACAATGACCCCAAGTGACCCCTGAATGACCTTTTCACCTGAAAATTTGGAACACACTAGCTGGCCTTTTCTTAAAAGCATTAATTTAAATTTATCCAAGTTTCCTCGAGACCCATTGCACAGCGTGAAAAAACAACGCATTTTGCACAGATTTAAAAGACGGACCTATTGACCTCTCCTCACCCCAAATAACATAAAATCCGAATTCTTTGTACAACTACAAGACTAGGCGACCCAAAGGACATTTTCACCCACTTGCGGGATCATAAAGTATTTCTGGGTACAGTGGCGGAGCTACCATATGGTCAGGGGGGTGATCGCCCTCCTGACGGACTCAAATCGCCCGTCGGCGCCCTTTTTAGGTTTGGAGCATAGTTTATCTACCTACTTCGTACCGCCCCTACAGGCCATTCTCGCCCCCTCTGACCGAATTCTCTTCCTCCGCCACTGTCTGGGTACGAAGAGATACATTATGGAAGTTTCCCTATAATGGTCTGTCATGACCCCTAAATGACCTTTGACCATACTTTTCTAATGGTCACCTGTATCCCATCTGTCAAGGACCAATGTGTCCAAGTGTCATGAGAATTCATCGAACATTGAGCGTTTGAGAGCACTTTTAGAATTTGTGGTTATACAGACATGACAGACAGACAGACAGACAGACAGACTTACAGAGAGACAGGGTGACGGTGGTGGATGACAATAGCTCAAACAGCTATTAGCTAGATAACCATTTTATAGCTAAATCATGGAGCAAGAGAGGCGTTTATTGCTGGGCTTCATGTGCCAACAACGGACTGTACTGAATGTTGCCATGGGAGTTGCTGTTGTGACGAGTGAAAAAGCCGGGCGACGCCAACGCCTGAGAACAAGACGTGCTTGTTGGACCAGATATTGGCAGCTACGTCGACCCGAATATGTCAATATGAAAGATTGATAGGTAAACTGGCAAGGGAAGACCCAACCGCCTTTAGGAATTTTCAGGACTTATTCCAAGAAAACATTGACCGGGTTGTACCACGCACCAAGAAGCAGGACACCACGTATCGACCAGTCCTGAGTACAGGGTTGGGACTGCATTGCGATTACCCTGCGTTACTTGGCAACTGCGGATTCGTACGTGTTTTTGCCCAACGATTTTAGGGTGGCCAATAATACAATTGCTGGTCTTATACCTGAAACGTGCGAAGCAATCATCGCTGAATATGCAGACGAGGTGATGCACTGCCCCCGCCCCCACGCACCCACAGCAGATCACTGGTAGATCAGTGGAAGGCTGTCAGCGACCAGTTTGCTCCTGGGTGGAATTTCCTCAACACAGTGGGCGGCTCTTGGTGGGAAACATTATTGCCATGAAATGTCCGTCCAAAAGTGTTTCAATTTATTATAGCCACAAAGGTTTCTTTTCAATTATCCTGTTGGCATTGGTGGATGCCGATTATGAGTTCTTATTTGTGGACGTCGGCTCAAATGGCAGGTAAGGCCCATGATTTTTAACTTATTTTTTTAACACGTTTCTCCATCACTACCTGGAGATCACGGAGATCGCCGAGAGCGGTCCCCGTATCGCCCCGGATAACCCCGTTTTGCCTGGATCGCTCACTCGGGGCTCACTCGGCTAGCTCGGCGCTTATATGTGAGAGCTGCTTTAAGGCATTATCAGCATCAGCATATGGTATAATACGTGTACAAGCACAGTTTATGTGCGCTATCGATATACTACGATGTTGTAGGCCTAAAGGATACGGATTTACAGTTTCGGGAGTAAATAGTGGAAAGGTTTTGCATAAAAGTATGAATAACTAATAAAGCTTAACAATTATGATGCCGATATCCAATGTCGACGAGTCAAATATGTTCAGGTCAAGTCAAATCTCAAGTCATTTCTCTGCAAGTCAAGTCGCAAGTCAAGTTCCCTTCAAGTCAGTCAAGCCACAAGTCAAAAACTGGGATTCTAGTCGACTCGAGTCCAAGTCGTTGACTCGAGTCAACAACTCTGGGAAAAGATCGTCTGTAATGTGAACATACCTTAGCAACGAGACAGTTCTGCCTTCTATAATCTGTAGCCTACAATTAGGATTGAGCCAAAAGGTAACCCTATCAGACAGGCTTTTATGAGTACACGACAATATAAATGAAAAGCTGTTGGATACATACTTTGGCTTGGACAAAAACGTTCTGCAATCTGCAGTCGGGATATCCTTCCGTGGGGGAGAGACAACACTCTCCCGGATGGGGGGAAAACTTAATGCAACACACTGTATTGCATTTTTCTCTAAAATGGTGTAGTGAACCACCGATTAGGACGTGGATTTTCCCTAACTATGATAATACACCTACCGAATATACATCTAATTCCATTCCAATACATCTAATACTATTAGACAGCCGAATATTGCAAGGAGCAAGGAGATTTTAAAGCCCATTACAATTGTCCTGGGTATGACGTCAAACTGTATCTAGGTTGGGTGAGGAGGTAGTATGTGGCGAGCACGCCTCTCCAAGGTTGGCCCCCTGTGGGCTGGGGGTTGTAGAATATGCCCCCGATTTTCCCAGCCTGTCGTAAGAGGCGACTAAAGGGAAGGACCTTCACCGTATTTGAACTGCATCTGAAACCGAACTTGAACTTGAACCGTGTTTGAAAACCGTATTTGAATTTTACTTTTTATCTAGTTGACACTATATAACACATTCGTGTTGGTGTGTAATTAAAGCTCATATAACTGACTAATCTACAATGACAATGTAAACATGAAAACCAAAACTCGTGGAATTGTGAGTACAATATAGGCAACATTGCCGGGCGGGGCCCCATGACCAACTTTTCTACCGATCGGGGGAAAACAACATTCTCCCAAAAGGGGGATTTTCCCGAATTGTTCTGTATCTATAAATGTACTTTGGCTATGTCCTGTCCTTAAAAGTAATTGGGCTATTACTATTAATGGTTCACGAAATTTTGGTTATATTTCTTTTTCTTCCTGCGTATTGGATGCCAAAAATATCTCCGCATCATGGAGCTACTACGAAGGGAGTAAAAGCAGCTTTTAAGCCTCTTAATTTATCATTTCAGATATTTTGAAGGGAAAACTAACTCATTAGCTGCTACAAAGGTTGAAATTTGGCCCTAGCAATGGAAATGGGGCGGTTGTAGGTAAGATTCTGTCACTACCATTGCTAGCTCGACCATATAAATGTCTTCGTTGTATAATTAGTTAGTTTTGAAGTAAACTTATTTCTGAGAATTTGCTTTTGTGTGTACATTTTCCAGCAATTTGTAAACTAAGTAAGAACCAAATTTCACAATGGGCCAGGTTTGTTATGAAGAAGGAAAATGTGAACTTCACTTATAACAAAATTCCTTTATACAAAACGTCAAAAACATTTTCATCGAGAAATGGGTGGTATCGCTGTAAAAGATTTTGAAAGGGATGTTTTGTAGCTGTTGATTTATTATTAGACTGCACATCGTTTTCTACTGAATGTAATGAGAATTAATTAACTGCGCAACGTCTTTCCGAGAACTTATTAAAAATACTATGATGCATAAACTAGGAAAACAGTCTTTGTTTTCACACGGGCTTTTGTTTGTTGGATAATATAAAAGAAGATATTGCGTGGAATAGGTTGCTAAGCCCTCAATGTGCTTTTTAATATGATTATAAAAGTGTTTCATGTGACAAGGCACAGCACATGAGCTGTAACAGTACTTGACGGTCAAAATGTCCAAAAACCAAACAAACGCGGGACAACGTGGCGTCGGTGAAACACCTCTACAGGGATACCACTGGCGTTAAAAAATAACATCAAGGAACAAAGAGTTTGCTTAAACTCCATTCTTAGTAGCGTCATGTCCATATGTTGCATTTAAAAACAAGTATATGTAAATGTTGTTTTTCGTTTTAGTTCTTACTATTTACTCTTGTGTTCTTTTATTCTGTTTTTTTTTTCTTTTACTTTTTACTTCTTATCTTTTCCCCCTCTTATATCTTTAGTTTTGTAGTCCTATTTCTAATTTTACATTGTACAGCACTTTGATAACAATTGTAGATATTGTACGCTTCATAAATTTCATTTATTATTATATTTATTAGAACTAAGCCTTCGTGGATAACACAGCTAATGAAGATCCATTAGCCCCCTGTTAATATGCCTCAATGTGGTGGCAATTACAGAGGCGTATCCTTAAGTGTCCACATCACAACTGACGTTACACATTTTATTTTCTCCTCAAATGTTCCTATTTCTTAAACTTTTTTGCTTCAGTATTAAAAAAAGAAAAATTTCAAATATGTTAAGAAACTTTGTTTACTTTAAATACTCGGTTCAGCGATTTAACTTGTCCTAAGATCATGTCGTAAAAGGCATCTAAGCTATAATTCATAGCGTAAATGAATGATGGAAGCAATTTTATTTAGCAGCTCCAATTTAAAGAATTACTTTTGTGCTGAACACGGGGTAGTCAGTTATATGGATAACTGAGAACTACAAAGGACTTAATAAGGTCCATACTTTCCTACAAGCAGCAACCTATGATGAAAAACTGCACATTGAAGCACCCCAGAAATGATGCATATAAAGCTACAGATTGTTCAATAGGGACTCTACATATTTACAGCAAACTCTGACCGTACGATTTGTAAATTCTAATATGTTCGTATGTTTTAAGGATGCCTTCGGTTATCCATTAGCTTAGGGTTTTTATGAGGGCCGAATTATTGTGCCTGAGTCAACCTTTATACCCGAGTTTCTAGAGAAAATTACCCCATTTTTCAAGTATTTTGCCCAACGAGTAGTTTTTTCCCTTACTCTAGGGACTGCAGCCCTTCCATCCCTTGGCTCGTAAGCTTAGATAATTATATGCTTATTTGTACCTATCATTGTTTCGATTACAATTTGGTGATAAGTCATTTTATTTCAGCAGTGACGTGCTTGAACTTATACAAAACTAATACCTTCATATAGTTTGACGTGTGTAGCAACTTTGTCCAAATGACATCTCTTTAAGGCATCGTAGAGCTGCTCTCCACTTCCTTCTGGTAAGATTCCTCTAGTTTGCAATATATCTACGAAGTTGCAACTTTCTAGGGATGTAATCGTGTTACGATCAACATTTAATTCCTTCAGAACATCTTTCATTTCATCTAAGGTTAGATCGCTTTGAAGTTTCAATATTAATATCTGGTACGATGAAAGGTCGTATGTTTGCCCAGCTGTGCCCGCCATTACCTGTAGAATGTATTAAAAATCAATGACTTAAGGAATTAAGTTGTATAAATTTAGATGAACAACATAATATCACATAATTAATCCCATGACCAACAAGTCTCTTGCGAAGAAACAACATGTTCTTCAGTGCTGCAAATGAATCTTAGGAGGTTTTTTAACTACCAATTTAGCCTTGTTTTATTCTGGAAAGGTATGGCAGCTAGCACACTGTGCCTAAATTTCCATCGGCAGTAGTTCGCAACTCTGTTTTGCTCAGGCTCACTTAACATCGCATGCACAACTGCTTCTGTTGTGTTAAGTTGCGTTTGAGTGACAAACAGAGGGTGTTACTGTTTCTACACCCAACCTGTGTTTTGCATTAATGTAGCTCGTGCTGAGTCTGCATTGCTGATGGTTTTTCTTTCCACACACTTCTGAGTGATAAGTGGCACGTATTACGGTACTTAATATAGGTACACTACTCAAGGGCTTTTGAAGTTCATGTATTGCACTCTACCTCACCGCACTGCTTTCCTTCTTTAAAGTAGTTTAGAGTATGACGATGGTACTTGTACTACTGATAAGTAGCTTGATTGCTTCGTAAAACCTTTTATTGCAAACCAAACTATAAAGGCCTTTGTTTGACCTTAGATCACTTTACACTTGAACTCTCTTCCAATGACAACAAAATATAAACTTTGATAGCACTTTCAATTTTTGTTATGTGTAAAATTTCTATATATTAAAATTATATATTTTTCCTTCACTTCATTAGCCAATAATCGATTTTCACGAATTTGACCTTTGAACACCGACCTCTGGTTTAAGTCTGCGAGACAACTTTCTACTGTCTGGTTCTAATTTACCCAATTTGAAGTACATAGTTCGATCACTTGATGGCGAAATTTCATACATCATTGTGCTGAAAAGATACATTTGACCATTAACCATGTTACCTTTGACCTATGTTGATACGGCAACTACATAATTTAGCAGTACTGGACATTTCCATTACCGTTACGTCTGTAAAGGTTCTATTTTAGCTGAATGTCCCCCCCCCCCCTTGAAGTTATAACCAAAATGTTTTTTTTTTTAATGTGAGCTGTAACATTTGGCCTTTGCTTTCGCGTTCTGTGAGACACAATTTTCTACCATCGAGTACGTTACCTCTTCACTAAGTCTGAAGGAAATCGACCCGGCTGTTTAAGAGAAGTTTTTGATACATACACTTGGACTTGGCGACGTTTAACATCCATACCCATTGCAAAAACATATTTTGGTAGTACAAGACATTTCCTTAAACCTACGACGCATCCACGTGCCAAGCATGGCAGGCCGATGAAAATATCCATGCTTCCTACCTATGGATATCGTGTTTACAGGGTCCCTGGTTATTGAGCTCTGGTCACCTCACATGACCTTTGACTTCCACCATAGCGTTTTCGCAATATGATCAGATGATTATTTTCTAAGGTAGCACACCATTAATTCTAGGGGAATCCCCGCCGAGGATATTGCCCTACGAACTTAACACTCTAGAAAAAAAAAAAAAAAAGACTTTTAGGGGACAGTTTAGAACTTAGCCTATTGCTAAAGTGGTGTATTCAGTTTTTGATATGCATGTGGAAGGAAAGGAATTGAAGTACTCATCCTGAAAAAATAATGCAAATTGAAAGTATTTTAAGCACTCTTTACTATATATTCTTCCAGGATGTAAAATGGCATTTTGAATAAAGTAAAACGCAGGAACCACCACCCTCTTATACAGCTTTCCTTGCTAAATATCTGAACTGTTATGGTACACTCATTTCAAATCATTGTGAAAGGCCTACTCGTGAACTTTCACAATGAAGAGTAGCTTATGCCCAGTGAAAACTTCTACAAGGGTCCGGGGTCCACAAAACGGACCAAAATAAGTGTGTAAGTCAATGGAGGAATAATTAGTGGTGTACTACCATATCAAGTATGAAAAGTATCTGTTGGTTCTATCTCGAGACAATGTGTTTACAAGGTGTGAGTTTTGGGCATTATGGTGATGTCAAATGATATCAGTCCCCTACCAAAATGAATGATGTTTTTCTTTTGAACATGATAAATCCATGTACAAAGTACGAAAAGTGTCCACCATTCCTTTCTGGAGATATCGCGTTTACAATCTATTTCCATTTTTTCATATTTTCACTTCCCGTGAATTTATGTAACCTTTGACCTCTATCAAAACCGATATGGCTTAGTTTCTTACCATGATACATCCATCTGTCAAGTATGAAGAGTAACCATGCTCCATACCTTGAGATAGTGTGCATACTGGCTGGTCTTTGGTTTTTGATCTTTAGTAATCTCACCTGACCTCTGACCTCTACCAAAACAAACAAGTTTTTTCTCTTAATACGAAAAACCTATAAACCAAATATAAGTGTCCATTATTCTTATCTTGATACATCGTGTTTGCAAGCAATTTCCAAGGTTTTTTTATATTTTTCACCTCTCGGATAACCTTTGACCGATATCGGTCAAATAATATCGTGTTTACAAGAGTTTTGGTTTTTGACCTCTGAGGATTTTACATGACCTCTGAACTCGGCTAAAAGCAATTGCATTCTTGCTCTGAAGATCCAAACTGTCCATCATTCCTGTCTTGAGATATCGTGTTTACAAGTTTTGGGGTTTTTTGCCCCCTGGTGATCTCACATAAACTCTGACGTCTACCATGATGAAAAAAAATCCAGTAACAGACTGTCAACACTCCCAAATAAAGAAGTGTCTCTGTACCATTCTTAATAATCCTCATGACATTGATAGGCCTTGACATCTCCTGTCAGTTTGGATCCCAGGAAGTTTGTTTATTTTGGTTGACTGGTTCGTAAGGTGCACAGGCAAATTGTTGCAGGTTGATGGTTGGGTATTTAACGGCTGGATAGTTTTATGGCTGGCTGTCAGTTTTACATTTATGCAGGCCCGTAGCCAGCTTTTACCTAGGTGGGGGGGGGGGGGTCGTCATACGCGGCAGCACTATCTACGCGGAGCGCCACCATCGGTTGGCGCGGAGGATACAAGAAAATATTTGGCTTTACAAATCCCTCAGATGACCGGAAACGGCACTTCCCGAGTATTTAAAGCTGCATATACAGCCTTGAAATATGGATCTCATGTCTGCAATTTCTCAATTAATGCAAATAAAATCAGTCTATGAAAAATTTTAATATATGTTTCTAAGCGGAGCGCCAGCATCAGTTGGCGCTGAGCTTACCACAAAATTTTCGGCTTTACAAACCTCCAGGTTGCCAGAAACGGCACTTCCCGAGTGTTCTAAGCCAGAATATGTTCAGCCCCCACTTTGAAATTTTTCCCCGCTTCTTGGAGCACTTAACAAATATTGGGGGGCTGAACATACCTATAGCCCCCCCCCACTTTTTCATTTTTCATCGCCGCCACTGGGGTTCGGCATTTTCTTGAGGGCGCGAAGCGCCCAAGCGAGGAGAGGAGCGACCGAGCGGGAGAGGGTGTGGTTCTCCCCTCCCGCCCAAGGGAGTTTTTGAAA
The DNA here is from genome assembly GCA_009936505.3 of Holothuria glaberrima. Taxonomy (NCBI): domain Eukaryota; kingdom Metazoa; phylum Echinodermata; class Holothuroidea; order Aspidochirotida; family Holothuriidae; genus Holothuria; species Holothuria glaberrima. The sequence continues at coordinate 1,912,645 of WURT03000015.1, forward strand.
TTTTAACATCAAAATTGAGCGATCTGGTGAACACTTAAGCTGCAGTTTTGGAACATTTTCAATCAACTGAAATATGAAAAAAGCTTAGCCACAAAAATTGTAAAAGAGAGCCTACAACGGAGTAAAAGAGGTACCCCTAGGCAGGGCAAATTCATCCTTCAATGATATTGTTAGTGAAAAAAAGTGAAAAAGAGAAATACACCAAAAATGTGTTTGTATTTTCCTGAAAAAAACATGGGGAATGCTGAAATTTCATGTGCCTAATTTAGGCCTAAATGGAAGGTTTATTACCTTGTATCAATGTTTTCTTTATTCCCTCGAGAGTTAATGTGTGGTTGTATGAGAGTTACTGTACGAGTCAATGGGGCCCTAGGGAATTGCGTTGCACTGAAACAAAACAGCTACTCATATGGCTTACATTGGCTAAACCAGCGGAATTGACATTTTGCCCTGAAAAACTCCAAAACTCCATTTAAATAAAAAAAAAATAAAAAATTGAGGTCTGGTAGGGGGTTCGTGCGAACCCCCTGAACCCCCTGGCTACGGGTCTGATTTATCAGCCATACTGAAGTGCTATTGAATGTTATTCTTCTTGATTGATGTTGGTCGAGTTGGTTACTGGGCAACCACAGTTATCAGCCAAAACTATGGTGATCAGGTGCCCTGTCTTAGAGAGGGATGATTTGCCTAATGCCCAAACAATGAGGATATTTCTATTAATATACTTGTGTTTACAAGCAATTTTCATGGTTTTCAGTTTTACCTCCGGTGACCTCAGATAACCTTTAACCTTTTCCCAAAACAATAGTGTTCATATTCTGACTATAATACATCCACATGTCAAGTATCAAAGTGTCCATGCTTCCTACGTTGAGATCTCGTGTTTACAAGGGTTTGGGTTTTCACCTCTGATGATCTCACACGACCTTTGATCTCTACCAAAAGCAAAAGGGATCTTTCTCATAATATGATAAAATCAAACACAAAATATGAATGGTCTCATCATTCTTATCCTGAGATCGTGTTTCCAAGCAATTTCCAACTAAGGTTTTCATAGTGTTACTTCCTTTGACATTAGATAACATTTAACCTCCACTAAAGCAATAGAGTTAATCTTCTGACTATCAAGCTGTAACACGCTAGGTATGAAGCCTACTCATGCTTCTAACCTTGAGATATCGTGTTTAACAACTTAGGGTTTTAGTTTTTGCCCTCTGGTGATCTCACATGACCTCTGAGCTTCAACAAAAACAACAGGGTTCTTCCTCTTAGTAGAATAAATTTATATAACAAGTATGAAAAGTAGCCTATCCAACTTCTCTTGAGGTATTGTGTTTTACAAGCAAAGCAGTACAAACACACACAAACAAACACACATACATACGCCATCGGGACAGCATAGATTCCTTTAAGTTTGCCTTCGACACGGAATCAAGAAGTCTTTATTGACCATACATTATTTGAACTTTAATTTTGGAACATTATATTTTGACTGCCATGGCAGAGGCCAGGAAATTGCATTCACCAGCGTTTAGTGTCAACATTTTCCAGCGGGGGACTGCTGCATCAGCTGCCTCGGCTTTAATGACGGAAATTTGGCCATTACTGGCCAGTCGATTTTAAAGTTCCTAGTGTCAAAGCACCTCATTATAGGGACAACACCAAATGATCGCCAGATGCTAGGAATCGCATAAGAAGTTAAAGTTCAGGACTCCCTGAGGATGACACTAGACCTTAATACAAACCTTGTGCCATCGTAGCTCGTTGGTTTGGGCTTCCTCAAGTTCCTCCTTACAAAGCAATTTCTGCCAAGTACTCTTAAGAACAAAGAATTGGCAAAGTTGAAGTGCTATACTTTTATCAAGGGAAAGGCCATGTTAGGTACTAAATTACAATCACTTTAATCTTTACTACATTTATACTATTTAGTACAAAAGTACCCTAATTTTTCAGGGACAATGGTACCACATGTCATGTGCAAGGTTCGACATAAAGGGGTTAAGTGGGTATTAGATCACCTCATATGTAATTTGGACATTACATATTAGTATCATTTTGTACCTAAGCACTTCACAAGGACCAAATTTCGCAAATGGGCAGGGAAACCCACCTGCCTTTGGCAGCTCCTTCGAAACCCTAATCATCGTTAAGTACCACAGATCTTACTTTAAACTTAACACGATTATTCATATTTGTAACGAAATAAGTGAATATTAAAAGCACTGTTAAAAATGAATAGGCCGCCAGCATTCCAATTGACTTAATCGGGTAGAGATATCTCCATCTGACTATATGAGGATCGCGAAGCATTGGTACCGTACACAGCCTCACCAATTTTCATTCGCAGTGTAAGGATTTTTTAATTCAAGTTCGACTGCCCAGCTGTGCTAGGAGAAAAGCACATCCTTAATAATATGAGTAGTGATGAGTAAACAAGACATCCTCATAGTTACCCATTCCTGTGACGTAATTCCCTGCAAAGGTAGCAAAATATCGGTTCGCTTACAACTAAATGACAAAGACCATCTGATAATGAGAAACCGCTAATCAGTAACCTCTTTTATAAAATACTTACCCTTGTTATTTCTGCCAGAAACGGTGGTCATAAACGCCGAGGAAACGAGCTGCAATGTTGTGTTAACTCTTCAATAGTTTGAAAGAGCTATATGATATTCATTGCAGGTGTCGTTAGTCTTTCATTGCAAAGACGTCCTTCTCAAACTTGTCGATTTATATGAAAATATTTCGAACAGCCCAGTTTTATGGTGGCGCCATACATTTATATACCAAACAGTTTAAACTTTTAGTTTGCTCAGTAACTTATCACAAACAATTTCTCTCTGTTAGGTGCACCAAGAATTAATACTTCTAGGGAAAATGATACATCTACAGTATTACAATTTAAAACATTATGCAAAACCTGTTCGAGGTTTCGATGATCTCCTAAAACTTGGTTTTACTTTTTTCTTCTACTCAGTACATAACAGACTTGTAGTGCGAGTACAAAATCCCGAGTACGAGTACGAGTACAAGGCCTCGAGCACGAGTATGAGTACGTGTACAAAGCCATGAGTACGAGTACGAGAACGATTACCTGATTTTCAAACCCTCTGAGTACGAGTACGAGTCCAAAGCCAAGAGTACGAGTACAGAAATATATACTCCCGTACGAGCACGAGACTGAATACATTAACAGCAGCAACATACAATTGTCTTTAAGGTAATTTGAAGCCTTTTATTGTCTTTAAAGACTAAAATTTTCTTTTATTGTTCTCTACGGTTAAGGGTGGAGTTAGCCTGGTGAACTGCCTTTCATACTAGAGGTCCTCGCATGAGATCCTTGTGGGTATCTAGTTGTCCGACAAGGAAAGTTGTCACGTTCAGCAAGTCGTCGGCTCTGTTTGGTCCAGCTGTTTGTCAGTAGGGCAGAATAAAGGAACCTCCACCCTCCCAGTCTTGGGAAAGTGTCTTACTCTTAGGACTGGGGATACACTCACGTCTGTCTGATGACGTTAAATGGCAGTCCCAGGGCAGGATTGGGATGATCAATATACCCTTACCTCGTTAACCTCTGAACACTAGTCGAAAAGGGAAGGTGAATCTCACTGGTGCTCATCACTCTGATGGGCCAAGTGACTCCTGACCCTTAAACAATAAATCTTAACTGTTTGTTTGTAAACCTATTACAACTCAATTTTGCATTTGATTTCTATATACCACTATCAATATTACAATTTGTATTGCATAAAATAATGGTGACTGATTCTAGAGGTTAATGAAATAATACCTGTGGTTTAAATTGTAATTATGATTATTTCTACTGCAATAAAAACGTTTTGACTTTTTCACTGTGAAGAGCATTAGGTAAGAATATTAACTTAGGGTTTGGAGCCAAAAGACCAACTTGCAAGTAAACCCAATTTTTACTGCACAAATCACAACTTGCAGAAGCTTTACATATAGTGAAAACTTTCGATGGCACTAAGAAGCCATTATAGTATACTGAGCAGTGGTACTCGGGAAGTAAAGACAACCAACAATCGTTTCAATGGCATTTTTGAAAACCCACTGATAAAATGTTTTATTTCAAAGTAACTTCTCTGAGAAAAGAAAATTGCTAAACTGTAGTCTGCCAAAAAACAGGTTCCCAAATTCTGTGGAGAGACAAAGGTTTGAATTTGCCAATAAAAAGAAACTAATCGAGATTAATTCCAGCCTGTTAAGAAAACTGATTATACCTGTACAGGTTTTGTTTTGAATTTTGACTTGTTTTTTACCAGGGTTTGTCACTTTTAAAGAATTTATCATTGATCCAAGTGGGCTATTCCAGCTCTGGTCGGTTTAGTTTAAGCTTCGAAGACCCAATTAATTCATGTACTCCATATGCACCATGTCAGCCAGTCTTAAATCTTTGCAACTGGAAGTGCACATTTGACAACAACTGAAAGTAACATCAGCTGAGTCATTAAGTTTTGAGAGGTTGTAGACTCTAAGATAGTAGTCCAAGGTAATTTAAAACACTGTAGTTCTAGACTACACCAAGACAATATGTTTCTTTTTGAAGAGGGGCCAAATTACTTAAATGCATAAGGAGATGACACTCTTAAGATAATAAAGTACTACTAAGTGATTGATACTGTAGTAATTTCTTCACTTTGTTCAAAGACAGGTTCCTTCAAATAACTCTTTGTTACTGCTCCTAATAGCAGCACAATATACTTTGTTGAGAAAGTCTGCGTTGATCAGCACAGGAAGCTTTCAATAATTACAAGTTCTATTCAATTAGAAAATGATCAATGAAGATTACAGATATTGACATCCTCGATGAAATATCTGTACTCATGAGTACAATTCTCAAAGTACGAGTACGAGTACGAGTACAAAATCATGAGTACGTGTACAAAGGCCTGAGTACGATTACGAGAACTTGACTTTTCAAATTCTCTGAGTACGAGTACAAGTACGAGTGCAGAGCCAAGAGTACGAGTACGAGTACAGAAAAATGCACTCGAGTAGGTACTCGAGTACGAGTACGTACTCGAGTACTACAAGTCTGGTACATAATATCCACGCGTTAGGTATGAGAATTGCTAATATAGGCCCAATATTGCCTTTCTAGAGACACTGTTTCTTTACTATAGTTTTAGCAGACTTACAGCCCGACTACAAACTCCAGGGTCGTAACCTGCGGGGCCAGGGGAACTGCCTCCCTAAGATTTCCAAAACAAAAATGGAAATTGGCCTACTTTAGAAAACAATACTAAAATGGTGAAACTTTCACTCTCCAAATTATGATTTTAAGGCCTTCAAAACCTGGGAAATCGCATAACCTATAAGGATTCCTTTTCTTCCTCAGTTTTCCCGGGAAAGTCCCCGGATCCAGAGACAATAGCGAAATCATACATTAAATGTCCTGTTATTTCACTTCAAGTATCTTTCTTGATATGTAATGATAACATAACTGCATAAACTAAGGAGTTAGGCCTACTCTATACGTGAATTTCACAATTCAATGAGAAACATGCGGTAGCATGATCCTGAAAAGCAATTCATAATATAGGGCACTCGGGTATACTCATTCAAATTGGGATGGATGCATCTTCCCGTTAAATCAAATTTAACATTTCTTCATAAAATCTGAGCTTGTTTCTAAAACATGAAATCTAAAAGAAAAGAATAATTAGATACAACTTTTAAGGTCTAAAATGTGCAACCCTCTCATCTGGGAGACATTTCAATCAAACATTTCTTGTAGGCCTGTACTACGGCTACGCGCCAACCGATGGTGGTTCCCCCAGTGATGTACTAAGAGCACTAGGGGAAGCCCGCACCTGGTACCAGCCTTGCACAGATGCCATGCCACCAATACATAATTAACATTGCAGATCATATAATCAGTCCAAAGCTTTTCCAAAGATAACATGATTTTAGGTCTCTCAAAGCCTAGAACAGGAAAATTTTCTCAAAGGGTAGAGGTGTCATTCCATCCCTGAGGCAACATCCCATTCAATGATTACACCGTCAAGCATTCCAAAATAGAAAACCTGAAAGCCAAAGGCCATTGTGATTACTTGCCGCAGAAAATGTTGACATTTTCTCAGATAACCCTTGACCTGTCTTTTGTGCAATGATATGTAAGCAAACCTTGTATAATAAGTTTTTGCAATTTTTCCTCTGGTGACCTTAGGTCAACGTTCACCGCTGGAGACCCCAGATAACCATCTTGGGAATTATTGAGAAATTTTGCTTTTTGACCTCTGGTGAGCCTAGATGATGAACTTGGGAAATATAAAAATAAAAGCGTTCTTCCTCTCAACATGACAAATATATATACCACATACGAAAAGTGTCTGTTAATGCTATCTCGAGATGTTGCGTTTTCAAAATTTGGGGTTTTGGACCTCTGTCGTTTGCAATCATTTTACAAAGTTTTCGCAGTTTAACCTTCGATGACCTTAAATGACCTTTGACCTCCACCAAAAACAATTGGGTCTTTCCTCTTAACATGACAAATCTATATACTTCTATATACTAAATATGAAAAGTGTCGGTCATTGTTATCCTTAAATATCGTGTTTACAAGGATTTTGCAGTTAAACTTCCGGTGACCTCAAATGACCATTGACCTCCACCTAAAACAATAGGGTTCTTTCTCTCAACATGACAAATGTATGTATCAAATATGAAAAGTGTCGGTCATTGCTATCTCGAGATATTGTGTTCACAAGCATTTTACAAGGTTTTCGCAATTTAACCATGGTGACCTCAAATGATCTTTGACCTCCACCAAAACCAATAGGCTATTTTCTCTAAACATGATAAATCTATATACCAAGTATGAAAAGTGTTCATCGTTGCTATCTTGAGATATCGTGTTTACATGATTTTTGGTTTTTGACCTCGGGTGACCTCAAATGACCTTTGACCTCCACCATAAACAATAAGGTTCTTACTCTTAACATGATCAATCTATACACCAAATATTAAAATTGTCAGTCATTGCTATCTTGAGATATCGTGTTTACAAGCTAAGCGTTAGATACACTCACATACACACGACATCACCATCTCATAGATTCCTTTCCTGCCTTCGGCAAGAAATCAAAAATCACTAAATGAGGATTCCTAAACATGTAGGCTAATCAATTCTACGTTTTAATCAGATTTACCAAAGATATCATTTTTTCATCCAAGCCATCTCACAAAGTAAAAATTTCTTAGAGAGTGTAGAGTGTCATATATAGACTGTCATCCCCTTCTCCTAGAGAGCACCTCTTGATTTACGCCCAGCCATAATTGGAAGAATATCACTAAAAAAGGGCAATTTGTAAAGATACAATCAGTTCAAGGCTTTGCAAACGATAGCAAAATTTTGCACCCAAGCTAGGCCTTACATGTACCCCTCCACTCAGCACCCTCCCCCAGGATGGCACTTATGCACAGGTGAAAAGGTATGATCCTCCCGGGTGTCAACTGTATGTTGGCACGCCACTTGGTGCTCCGCTTAGCAAGTGTCATCAACTGCGCCCCCCCCCCTCCTAAAGATTTCATCCAGGCTACAGCCCTGAACTCTCGACTACGAGTGCAAGGCTCCGAGTACGAGTACGGAAAAATGACTCGAGTACGAGTATGAGTACACTTCTGGATACATGTAAAATAATAAAGGAATTCAAAAGGAATTTACAAATGTCCTGGAAGGAAGTCACTGCATGGTCTATTTGTAAAACTAATTCAACCTTTTTTAAAGCTCTGCTTCATTCCATATTTTCAAAAAAGTAACTCATAACTCTACAGGTGAATGGAATAAACGTGTGCATTCTATTTTCAGAACGGTGGAAATTCTTCACCAGGTCTAACTTTGACAGATCCAGAGCAGATACTTTAACTTAAGTTTGAAGCCAACAGAAAGGATAGCCATTTCATTTGCTGTAAACATCACGCGTGCAAAAAGCTCTGAGAAGTGTCCATGTCTCATCGGAAGTTACCTACGGTATACTGGTGGTGCATGGGAAGTTATGATTAGTCCATGCGACTCTTATTTCTAAACTGAAACCCACTAGAGTTAGTGCACTGTCAGCTGCCTTATTGGTAAACTACGTACCGAGGCCACACTATGTGGATGTACACAACTATAAGTAACGCCGTTTTATATGGTAACCTTAAATCCTTATCAAAGTTTCGTGACATTTTGGAAATAGTCACAAACTGATGGTTTCACATGACTCGAAGCGCCACCAAAAATTGGGTCATCCCCCTCCCCCTCCCCTCCCTAAAGCAAGAATGAAGTTTGCAAATGTTGCAATTTCTTGATACAGCCTGAGTAAGTAAACACGGTTGAATTTTTTTGTAAACCTCATTGGAGGCCAGTCGCCCCAGGCCCCGCGATATTAATTAAAAATAGATAAGCTCATAGGACAGGCAGGCTCCCATAGCATTGACGTTAAAGTGAATTCGGCTTCATGGCAAAATTAAATGAATTGGATATTGCTCATTTGGCGTTAAATCAGTATTTGCACGGAGGCTTTACCTTGAGGCAATGTGGGGTCAACGTAATAATATTCTAAATTAAGGGCCAGCACGCCAGCAGTGTAAGCAGTGTAAGCACAGCACTTCCTTGCACTTTCGCAGCAGTCATCATGTAAATGTTCAAGATTTGCTTAAAGCTGAATCCTCAAATAGCTTTGAATTATACAGCCGACATGTGCCAAAAGGCCTATGGTAACACACAGGACTGTTGTAGGCCTACCTATTTTTTTCTGATGTGGGTATTAGAGCCGTTATGCGAGTCCTGCAAGCTGAAAATGTTTCAAATGTCGCGGGAAGTTGAAAGCACTATAATGCATAAATGACATGGAGAAAGCTTTTTAAGGCTGAAAACCCATGGTTCGGCAGTTGTCATAGCCTACCTGTCGTAGCAGATTGGCAATCCCGACAACCCTGTGCGCCGAAAACTGCAGCGTCTATGACTTACCGATTGTATAATGTACACACCGTCGTATGTAACAATTGTATCATGTTGGCAGGAATAATTGAAAATTTTCCGGTGTGACCATGACCCCTCTCCTTTTGTAGCTTGAACACCCGGTGCATGCCGCCCTGAATCGTATATTGAAACCACATAGCGGGACCTTTTCAATATAGTCCTACTACGGGCCCACAGCCCTCTACACGGTGAATTGATTTGACCCCATTAGGTCCCTTTTAGCATGAAAAACATTAAACAAATAATAATAATAATAATAATAATAATAATAATAATAATAATAATAATAATAATAATAATAATAATAATAATAAT
>WURT03000016.1:19749-31572 GCA_009936505.3 Holothuria glaberrima
TTGCTTAGGTAGGCGGTTGCCAGACATGCGAACTACATGACCAGCCCATCTGACTTGTGCTTTCTTCAATAGGGTGTCAATGCTAGGAAGACTGGTCTGTTGGAGAACTTCAGAATAGGTATAATATACACGTGTACACCCACAGTTTATGTGCGCTATTGATATACTACAATGTTGTAAAGGATGCGGATCTTCATTTTCGGGCGTGAATAGAGGAAAGATTTTGCATGAGAGCACGAATAATTAATAAAGCTTAAAAATTATGATGATCTCCAATGTCGACGACTCGAGTCAAATATGTTCAAGTAAAGTCTAGTCAAGTCACAAGTCATGTCTTTGCAAGTCAAGTCACGAGTCACTCATTTTTCAAATTCGCCAAGTCAAGTCGCAAGACAAGTTCCCTTCAAGTCAAAGTCAAGTCACAAGTCAAGTCACAAGTCAAAAAGGGGACTCGAGTCGCAAGTCATTGACTCGAGTCAACAACTCTGGTTTTAGGAAAAATCCTCGTCCCGCTCTTAAAACGCAACAGATTTCGGTTTTGGTGTGAACGCATCTTAAGTCTTATGTCCTTTCAGGGTCGTATCTGCTTCGGAGAGTAGTTTTCGCGTTTTGACGATATATTAGTGAAAGGTAGCCTCCCGGACTTTTGTGAAACGCAATATTTTTATTTAACAGCCTTGTAAGGCAAAGATTTCAGAACTTTTTCCTGACCAATTTCAGCAAGCTGCTTGGTTTCCTCATGCTTAGGCAAGGAAGATTGTACGTCACAAAACTTCGAATAAGCCCTTGGGCAGATCATTGATTCGCCCGGATCTACGAATAAGGCTTGAGCTACTCCGATATTTTTGGAGTCGGTTACCCGCGGCCTGAACAGTCGCGACTCTGAAACTAGTCGCGACTTATACTTGGTATTGTTTCAATGACGTCATAACTACCACCTACACATATATAACGTTATATTTTGAGCAGGGATTATCCTATAGACAATGTAGGAAGTAAACGATGTGCACTAGGCAGTTGTACATGTGATGTGTGGGCATTACTTGTTATGAATGACATACTGTGCTAGTGTATTGAATACAATTACTGACATAGAAAAGGGGCTACGGTGCGCAGTAGAATTTCATCGGTGGATTGAACGGAAATGTTGAAAAGTTTTGGTGAAGTTCTGGTGAGTGGCACACAAAAAAGGATCTTCATAAGTGTTTTTTTTATAGTTTTAAAAATTCCACGGGAGTCGTGACTCCAAGGAAAGTGGAGTCGAGTCGCGACTCCCGGCTAAGAGTCGGAACCAGTGGCGTAGCTAGGATTTTTTCCGGCGGGGGGGGGGGGCAAGACATAAAATTTCCGAATTTTCATCTGAAAATGTAGGAATTTTTTCTTCTTCTATACTACAACTCAGGTTGAATGGTTTACATTTCCCAAAGCATATTACACCTACACAGTATTATACATATGGATATGCATTTATGTGATACGTACCACACATACAATTGTGAATGTAGGCCCTAAGCTCATTTACCACTAGGGCTTTGTAGGGAGGTATACGTTTGTAATAATCGCCGAGCGAAGCAAGGCGCGAATTTTTTTAGTTCTTTTTGAAACTGAAGCCTCAAAATCCATTATATTAACTTACAGGTTTTCTTATTTTTTATGTCGGGAAGATAATTATCTTTAAAGCGTTTTCCAATTCAATAATTAAAGATATTTGTCAAGTCTAGTATTAAGGAATTCTTGACAATTTATTTTGATCCGTAAAGTGCAGGTTACATCTTCACTGTGTAGGAAAAGAAAACGATATTTATAAATAGTAACCATATAATGTCTTATAGAAATAAATTCAATTAAAAAATTAAGTTTCATTAGATGCCGAACGTAGGCGAGGCAAAGAAAAAATTGATATATTTCACTACATTCTGCTATATTTTGCCATATATAAGAATTATTAGATGTCGAGCGAAGCGAGGCAAAGAAAAAAATGATATATTTTACTACATTTTGCTATAATTTGCTAAATAATAAGCTTTATCAGATGCCGAGCGCAGCCAGCCAAAGAAACATTTGATATATTTCATTTCATTTTGCTATATTTTGCTATATTTATATATATATATATATACATATATAAGTTCTATTAGATACTGAGCGTAGCGAGGCTAAGAAAAAATTGATATATTTTATAATATTTTGCTATAATTTCCTAGATGTAAGGTTTATAAGATGCCGAGTGCAGCGGAGCAAAGAAAAAGTTTATATATTTAACTTCATTTTGCTATATTTTTCGGAAATTTTTTACCCTTTTTCGGAAATTTTTTACTGTTTAGCTATGTTTCGTATATTTGAAACTTTCCGAATTTTTTAAATTTCCGATCCAGGGGGCGACCGCCCCCGCCCCCTGTAGCTATGCCACTGGTCGGAACTCTGAAGTAGAGTCGGGTAACCCGCCCAAGCCTACTACAAACCTACCCATTTACCTATGAATATATTTTGTAATGCAAACTTTACAGGCATGTCTCTGTTCAGGCACTGCATTTAAATTGGCTTCAGCAATGGACTATGTTTGTGTCTACACAAATGCGAAGCTAAAGAAAGTTACGGGCGGGGCTAGAACTACCTTAGTTGGGAGAAATGAAACTGTCTGGGATGAGATTTCCTCTTTAATGGTATTATCTAGCAGTATAATTATCAATAAAAGCTATTACACAGTATAAGAGAAAATGAAAGTTTCATTTAATCTGGCATTTAACACTTTCAAATGTAAGGTAGGCTAGCCTATGCATCGACCATTCGAGTCACGAGTCAATGCGAACTTATGTTCACAGTCATTGCAGCTAGTTGCACAGAAAGGATTTAATACAGTTTTTTACAAAAACGTTTCAAGTGGGACATTTCGGTGACACATCTTTACTATTTCCTCAGACGAAAAGGACTATTTTCTGAAAAATAAAGTAAGTCAACCAATTATGGTTGCAATCTTTGTATATAATTACATATTACTGACTGAGCGTGTTTCGTTTCTTCGCCATTCTTTTCAATTGGCATAATTAATTGTATGTTATCGTAATGTTGTCAAGATGAATTCGATAAACAGGAGCTATATGATGCATATTGAGGAAGGAGTAGTTAGCTACAAGACTTTTACTTCAATACTTTCTTAGGTATACTACTAACAGACTAAAACTGTTTAGAATCTAAACGTTCTGTGACTTTTTGTCCTCTTTTAAGGTATAGGCTAACAGATCTCTATTTACTGTGTTAAACTTTTGGCCTACTGCCACGAGACAATAACATTTGTGAAAATATGAGAACGGTCTATATTGTAGAACCCTATGCACACGAAGTGCTACAGAAAGTGTAAGATGATCCCATGGACAGTAAAAACGTTAGAAAGACATTTTGAATTGAAAGGAGTTTCGTATTGTGTATTAACAACCCAGACTTTTACAGCCGATAATCCTCAGCTGATAGGTCGCTAGAAAAAAAGAAAAAAAAATTAGGCTTTATATGATGCTGAATCATATAGTGTTGTAATATATCTTTTTCGTGGAATTCTAGGAAGTTGATCTATTGTTCTAAAGTGTTTCTGATATTTGATGAAAAGGTCTATGATTAAGTTCAGGATTAATAATTGTAATGTGACATGAAAAATGCTCCTCTAACAGTCCGGGGAATTCTAACTCATGAGACAAGATTTGGCAAGAATGAAGACCACCCAAGACTCTCTTTTTCTCATTAATTAGGACGTAGCCACGATAACAATACACGTACTGCATACGCATTTTATTCCATCACATCGAACCAATAAACTTTGAAAGGGAGTTCCAAAAACTATTCTGTACTGAAAATGTACACATGTACATACACAAAACTCGGATCAAAGAAAACCGATCAGAGAAATAATTAGCTCTCCCAAAATGTGGAATTTCCCGAACTGCCTAAGGGAGTCACACAAGCAGTGAATGCTTCACAACCTCGGCGTTAGAATAAAAAACCCGGTAAACTTTTTGAAATGTTTGTACCTCACCGAAGCTATAGGGTTCAATGTTCTTAAAACTTAGTCCTGTTTGGCAATAGATGAACTGTGTAAGTCAAGAAACGTTTTCTTTTTTGTTCCATGTTAGGTGGGTGCAGTCAGGTGCAATACAGGGGCAATCTAGACGTAGAAAGTTTTCCCAGCTGTGTGGTTGAACGTTTATTCGGACCGCCGTCCTTAGAGGTGCCTAAGTCCCCTTCCCTTTGAGGAAGTTCTGAATACATATGGATCACTAGATAGAATTTTAGTCCGACTTACTGTACAAAAGATTTTTGAAATTTTACAGAAGGACCATACGAGTGGCTTTCGTCCTTGAATGCAATGGGGGAAGGGGGCGAAAGCATACTTCCGCCCTACCATATTTTGACTGGTACGTTTTTATCTTCCAGTCCTACGATTCTTACACCTATGGGGGCCATGTCTAACGCTTCTCCGTTTCGGGAAGGTAGCCCCTCGGGGAAGTTTTCCAGTTTCGTCAGTGAGCCTTTGTTGATACGACAAAGTATATATATAATCCCCAATGGCCGCCAGTCGCCCCGACAGTTTACCTGTTTCTGCGCCAAAGAGGGTTGTTCCTTCCTTAGTAATCCAATATTTTCGGCGCGCTTTCGGGCCCTTTAAAGTAACTTGGCTGTTTCAGTTTTTTTTTTCAATTCTACCGTTAGTAACGTAAAAATAGACTGTAATTTCCTATGTTAAACTGTTGAAGGTCTGAGATTTACCCCATATTGCATGGACCAGTTGTTTTCTTCTCTTTGTTAGTTAGATGAGGTTTGACGACACACCAACACGTATGTGTTATATAGTGTCAGCTAGGTAAAAAGGGGAATGGTGGGGTAAAAATTAACTAAAAAAAGCAAAGATGGGGTAAAATTGCACTAAAATGTCTGGACAAAAGCTAAAAAGCATCTCGTTTCAAATTACATCTTGGTGGGATGTACACAGAACACACAGTAACGGTGCGGTGTAATGTAACTTGAATAGCGACAGCTTGCAAGTTAATGTTTAGATGGTTAGTTAGATCAGATTTAACGACACATCAACACGAATGTGTTGTATAGTGTCAACTAGTTAGAAAGGTAAAGTTTAAATACGGTTTCAGATACGTTTCAAGTTTCAAGTTCGGTTTCAAATACACTTCAAATACGGTGCAAGTCCTTCCCTTTAGTCGCCTCTTACGACAGGCGGGAACCACCGTGGGCATATTCTACAACCCCCAGCCCACAGGGGGATTCCTCTCTTGGTCTTCTCTTTGTAGTACCGTGGTGAGGTACGCAACTCATGGAGGGAAGTTTGACTTGCATTGGGCAGACAAGGTAGATACAATTTATGTAAGCACCAATAGGGGTCAGCCGCCGGCCAATATTTAACCCATTTTTGCTTTACTTCAATGAGTATAGATTGTTTTATGCAAATCCAAACATTTTCGTGGGCCAAACAGTGCACAATTCACATTTCACTTGGTAAATCAGCACGCAAATCGGCTCTTCATAGTTAATATGCATATCGTGCAAAAGATATCTTACAATGGAATGATATATGGGAAAGATTCCTTCTTAATTCCCTCCTTAACCCCTTCCCTCTTCGACATCGTTCCGGCAACTTAGCGCTCCTGATGGGGCTCTATGTTGCTGCCCCTGTCGGGGAGGCTGGCCGCCTATTGGGAAAATCCCGGAGCCACTTGTGAAAGTTGGCCTGCTAACAGCCAATGGAATACGAGCAAATTTGAATTTTAATTATGTTCTATCTCATGAGAATACACAATATCAAAGAACCCCCCTCCCCTTCCCCTCCCCTTCCTCCGAAAGCTATTTAGGCAGCTCAACATGGCGAAAATCCCCAGAGAAAGAAATAATAGGTATAAACAAAACAGCTTTATGTATGATGATTTTAAAGGAAAAACAGTGATATTTACCACACATCTACAAAATAGCTACAATATATATTAATAAATATGCATACTACATACATTGAAATCATAGCAGAAGCCATAATGTGAATTATATGGAATACTGAAGGAAAGATTTATGTGTTTAATAATTATCAGACTAGTTCGTCCCTTTATGAAGGCCGCCTTTTTTAACATTGAGAGGAGGAGTTTTCTCTACAGATCTGTGAGGGTATTTCACATGAATTGTTTTCAGACACCTATTTTTTTAAACAAAGTTGTTACATGTTACATGGAAACAGATAATTCATATTACTAGATGTAATAAACACGCAATCATCATTTTACACTTTAAAACTTTCCAGGATGCACTTTGGGTTTATGCAATTTTCGTGATTAATTTCAAGCTTTGCTGACGAAGTTGTTTGAAATTTATCACTATCTTGGACAATTACATGAGTGGTATTTCAGGTTATAGTTATGCTACAGAAAAATGATAAAATTAATAAATGACCAATGTGACGGCATTCTCTCCATCAGATGAATTACCTTCGAGCCTCCTACAGAGTAGCCGACAATACTTTACAACTGAGTCTCCGTGAACACATAGAAAAGACAAAGTATAAAAAACAGACTATTCTTTCTAGTCAGAAATGGTGTGCTGTTGGTCAACTTATTATTGGCATAGTGTCTGTTGTGTGTGGCATAATAACACTTTCATGTTCGAGAGGCGTAGACTACAAGCAATACCCCAAGCCTGAGAAATGTAAAGAAATAGATAATTCAAGCTTTGGAATGTGGAGTGGAGTGGTATGTATCATCCAAAATGAACTGTCGAGCAGCCGTATTAAATGTATTCGAAAGTTGTTTTTAACTTTATCACAGTACTGTGTAGATAATTAAGTCGTAAGTGTGTGTACCAGCCGAAAGGATGTTAAATTTCTTTTTTTTAACATAATGCCCTACATCATTGCGCCCATCTTTATTCAGGAATCAATACCCTTCTTGAGATTCGGTCCCACAGTGTTGCTCTGACAGATACGTAGTTAAAAATCATAGATGAATCACCGATTAAGTATCCTAAAGAAGCACTTTTGACTTGGCTTGACTTCTCAAAAAAGCCATGAGCTAAGACCAAGAATTACTCAAATTTTATTAACTGCCATTAACTTTATTTTATTTCTTGATCTTGAATATGTTTAAGACTTTTGCACACTTTACACCTGTACGGTTCCTAGTTCATTTGTACTTAAACTGATGAGTAGTATCTACCTTTTTGCTCACTAGATATACATTATCACTGGTGTGCTTGGTGCTTATAGAAGTAATGAACTGAAACAGGTAAATTAATTTTCTAAATTGCCTTTCCACAATTAAATGAGAGGTCTTTGTTAAAACAGAGATCAAATCTGAGCATCAAGCATTGACCCTCATAACAAAATGATTACACTGAAGACTATAAGTTTCTTTGATATCTCTGGTGTTTTCTTAGATAATGATTTTTTGTGTTGAGTCAGTGTGTTTTTTGAGTATCAAAGCAACTGTTCTTTCAAATTTCCTACATCTTGTGTTGTGACCATTGTTTAATAAAAAAGACCCCATGCATGTCCAAAAATGTTCCCCACGTTAAGATGTTACACTATAAACACATGTGATAAAGTGGGTGTGTTAGCAGAACCAAACTACTCGAGCATCATGTAAGGAGCAATCGTTTCATAACAATAAATACAAAGGATTTATTCTTTGTGTGTAAAGACAGATAGCCAGGTCTAAAACTTCTATAAGGAAGTCAGTTTTGAAAAGTGAAAAATCCAAAATATAAAAAGATGCACACAATTAATGATAGTGAACATATCCAATCTTCTACAGGAAGCCTTATGAATAAAATAGTTGGGTATCCATTAATCGTTACAAACTGTAAATCGTTTCTTACGTATTCATATACGGTTACAATTTTGAAATGAATTTTTATTGTGTAAAATACAATTGTGAGGCATGTACCTACATGTTGATAAACAACGATAACACTTAAATTATAATCACTGAAACTACTGTTGGCCACTCAAAATAACCAGGCAGCCTTCTTTCATATCAAATATAAAAGCCTGGAAAATATTTATGATATTCCATACGTTACACCATAGGACTATAGCCAGTCGTAACATCTTGACCACAATGATAATATACCTGTTAAAATTTTGTAACCTAGTTACAGATACCATGCTACATTGGGTCTTCTATATTATCGTGTGTGGTTTCAGCATCTGGCATCATCATTATGTTTTATTATTTTGCTTTCTGCAGCGGTTGCTCGGTAAGTGAAATAAGTCTTTTGAAACACTTGAAAGTTTTTTTCGAGAAATGCCGTAAGTTAACGACAGAATGTGAGGCTGAATTCAAAAGACTACAAGTTGGCTGAACTTTTCTAGAACATACCGTGATGAAAGTTACAAATGTAGATGAAGCGTAATATCCATTTTTATCAACAGCAAATATGACACTGGAGTAGAATTGAGAGAGGTGTGAACAAAAAATATGAGATTGAAACCATCTTTAATAGTGAAATATATAGATTGCAGTTGAGAAGAAATAGCTTACTTGCATCAATTTGTTTTCATGCATCTTTGCAGTTGAAGGTAGAATTTAACCAATCTTTAGCCTTTTACACAATGTACTACTATAGTCTGTGATTATGGTGTATCTGTATTTTTATTTACCTTTTCTTTAAGGTGAAGGAAAATAACGAAGAGCTTACAGGGGAAACGTTTTTACGGTTCACCGCTTACGTTTTTTTAATTTTTGTACACGGGAACGGAATGACTTTTTCCATCATTGGGGCAAGCTTTTCATGTTGTAGAATGAAATGTTGCAATCAGTCATCTACAGTGGAAGAGATTATGGTACGTTAATTTAGAATTAAGCTCGTAAAATCAATTAGTTGCATTGCAAATTTTTAAATGAAGAGTTTTGATCATAAACCATGATGAATGTTTAAGCTAAAGGTATTGACAACCACCTTCATTCGTTTTGTATCCAGCATGTAAATGGAACCTCCCTTTCTAAGCCGGATATAATGTACTACAAGAATCCTTCCTTAGCTGGAGTTAAGGCTGGTAAATCGGACTACAACTCCATAGGACCGTACGCCTATCTCTGAACTATATGCTAGCAAGGATCAGTCCAAACTATGTTTGAAGCTTTCATTCAGGGTCGCGTGATATAAGTTAGCTTACTCCAGTCGGCTCACTATAGTAAAACTGTATTGTTTGACAACCATATACTCGGAACATTCGTCAAGATTTCATGTTGTAGGCCTAACGTTATTGCCAGTCAGTTGAAGAAGAGTGATAAAATTTGTTGAAAATCTCACGCGAGTGGCAGAGGAAACACCCCGTGACCTTTCAGGCCAAGAGACATCGCTGCACCCTACTCAAGCTTTGTGTACTTATGACATGTAGGCTATTGTCACGAAGCAGGCGATTGCATGTTAAATAGTGCCCAGTACGTTCGTATATGTACTGTACTCTATGGCAATGCAATGCATTTGGCAGATGACAGATAAAATTGAGAACGTAATCGAAATTACGTATCTATGACGGCGAAATCGACTTTAGTAAGCTGACCTACATCACGTGACTCCTCAGGTTCGTGTCAGTTTCGAGGCATATTCTGCATTGCCGTGCGTCCTCCAGTTATATCGTACAGTAAGGCCTACGTACATGGGGTCACAATGTCATGGAAAAACCGAAGTGCATATGCTTAAAGGACACATATGTACACAATTGTGTTCACCTAGACAGTGCTGCAAGTCTTGGCCTCCTTGGAGGGCGGTTTTTAAGAGGGTGCTAATGCTAATTCATGATATAATTAGACGTTCTCACAAAGATCTGCCAATCATACGGTCTTACCAGCTTACTATGCATTGTCCTCAAGTTCACGGTTCAAGGTCTAAGGCCTTTTGGCTAAGATCATGTGCAGTATCTGTTCTTTACAGCCAGTCTAGAACGAGACCACGCATGATAGACCCTTGATATAGAGGTCTGAGGGTTGAAAGGTTGGTCAGTTGTGTCTCTTAAGCCGGCTGCCTAAAGGCTCTTGCGATTCCTTGCGAGCTGTTGCGACCACCTTTTCTTGCGAGCTCTTGCGATCATCTGCGCTTGCGACCGTTTGCGAGCTAATTGCTCTCACACCTAGCTGCTTCTTCCGACCATATAGGTGCTGTCATGCTAATGTTTTGCCTAAATTTTGTATTATTTGTACATAAACCAACATCCTAGTGTGAAGTGCAACATGACTGGCACTTCATTAGAACAGATTTCCGTGCAAGATACACATTAATGTATTTTAGCAGCAGCTATACTATTGGTATTAGAAGACGCAGAGGAAGGAGGATGAATATGGCCCGCCGTTTTCTGGGTTTGTCCTTCGCTCCTGCGGTGGGAAATATACGGCCTCCATGATCAGTGGCGTAGCTAGAGGGAGTCAAGGGGTGAAACGTGCCCCGGGCGCCGGGTGTGGAGGGCGCTGAAATGGAAGAATGAGAGTAAAAAAGTGAGCACTTTAAGACAAACATGACGGATATATGATGTTTGTCGTCAAGCATGAATATTTTCCAGTTACTAATAAGAACTTGAATGTAGCTGTTTTATTGGCAAATTTAGGTTTAACGTTTGAGTGTCACGAAGCCAATTGGTTCATCGAGTACCCTATACCAGAGTGAGCGTGGATGAACACCGGCGATATCCGCCTTCTCTTTTCGACTAGTGCTTATAGGTTAACGAGGCAGGCGTGTACTAATTGCTCCCAATCTTGCTCCCGGGACCGCCATTTAACGTCCCCATTCGATGGACGGACGTGAGTGTATCACCAGTCTTTAGCCATTTTCCCAAAGGCTGGGAGGGGTGGAGGTTCCTTGCTCGGCACCACTGCTCGACAGCTGAACCGAGCAAAGATCAAAACTACCTGAATCGGACAATTCCTGAAACGGACAATCAGATACCCATTAAATTCACCAATTTGAACCCCCTCAGCATCACTGTGAACAGCTATGCTGAATAAGTAAATTTCAGTCCCCGGAAAATTTCCAAGTGGTACCACCGGGATTTGATCCGGGATAGTGTGCAAGGCAGTACACTCAACCACCAGACCAACTCCACCCTCAAATTTATAGATTGTGATTTCTTTTCAGTCCATTTCGACCGTTTTCTCTCTTTTTATCCTGCTCTGTACTGACTACATGTCAGGGAAATTTCGGGTACTTCAGTGCACAGTTCCAAGGCAGTATATTTTGAAAGGTGTGGAATGATATATACCACGACGTCGCGCGAATATTAAGACTTGGCAGATTCCACCGAAAGTGAATTAAATTTCAAATAACCACGAATTCGATGCCTCCTTCGTGACACACTTCAACAGATGTCAAACGGGGAGTTTTGAGTTTCGACTGGATCGAGAACTACGGCAAGAGACTCTTCAATGAAGACCCGAAATTTTCCACTTTTCCTTCAAAAAAAAAAAAAACCCAAAATTTTTCAAATTTACTTCAAGAACAGCCTCAAGTTTTCAAATTTTTGCCAGAATTGGTCAAAATTTTTCGGAGCGCTTACCGCGGTGAAAATTTTACGTGTCTCTTCTTTTTTTGGCAACTCATCGCCTTTGTCGGAGCATGGGGTTGTTGGCCCCCCCCCCTCGGTGAGCTTGCCCACATCGGTTGGATCCTGGCACCACCCCTGCTTATTTTTACAGTGCATGGTAAGGTGCAGATATGCTTAAAGCCTACACAACCAATAACAATTTATTTTATGATATTACAATTATAATTGGGGGCGATTTTCTACTCTTGCACCTGGGCGCCAAAGCCTCTAGTAGCTACGCCACTGACTATGATACCCCTATGCAGGAA
>WURT03000016.1:50095-60874 GCA_009936505.3 Holothuria glaberrima
CAGGGTAAACAGTGAGAAGCAGTAATAGGAATGGCAAGTTTGCGTGCATTATCTAGTTCGGTATTTCTATCAGGTATGATTTTTACCAGGTACTTGGGCAGGTTTTCGGTTATACCTGGTATTTTCGGTATATTCGTTTTCGAAAAATTTCAATACCGCCAGTATGGGTATGAGTGAAATACCTGGTATACCTGATATATCGATATCCGACACACCCTAGCAAGAACGTCATATGCTGGTGCTGATTTCTTACTGAAAGCAACAAATGGCAAAGACCCACTATCATACCTTTGCCAGTGAGGTTGCATGGAAGGATGTAGTATTAGCTGTTAAGTTCAAATCTACTGTTCCGCAACACTTGCCACAGTGGCTGTCAATTAGTGCCATTGTCCATCGCCATTGAGCGCCGTAAAGATTCACCTTCAACGAAGGTGATACAGCATACTGCTGATAATCTACTTTAAATCTCTTTCATGTTTTAACGGTCGGAAAATTCATTTATTGTTTTAGAGTCCAAATTCACCACACAGTGAAGGTACTTTTAAGATTTTTCACTTACTGAGGGGTTAGCAATCATTTTAGGGATAATCCAGAAAACACCCCAAGTTAGCAAATAATGTGACTGCATAAAGTGCAACTTTCACAAATTGACCTTTTCCTGCAATAAGAGTAAGCTGAAGTCAAAGCTGCCATGATACTCTGAGCACTTCAACTTTGACCCCATCACATACTAGAACAAATGCTGTATTCCCCATCTCTTTCGAGGCAGACATGCAAATATTAAGATCATTACAGTACGCAAGGACTCGCAGGACTAGTATTGCTGTCGAAATTTAGAAACCCATCACTTCTGTATGTTAATCGAAATCACCTTGCACAAATTTCACCATTTTGCTACTTACGAGTTCAACTAAAAGTCTACAGCTCTGTACCTTCGTAACTTCTCACAATTATAGCATCAATAGTTTGAGTTTGAATATGAATATAATTATGATCTTGTACACACCCTTTTGGCATTCATTTGCACTGTAATGACAATTTTTTCACCAATCATAGGATTAAGTTTTAGCTTGTATGGATGTGGTTGGATTGAACATTGAAGCGTAGGTCTAGTTTTATAGGCCATTGCAACTCATGGTAGGCTACTGCATGTGTCCACTGCACATATAATGGGCCTCCACCCAGAAGCATTTGCCAAAATGTATTTTCTCCTTCGTTGTAGGTGATTGATTACGATCATAATTTCGTAAATGCAATGAATTGATGCACATGTTTGCAATAAGTTGAAATGAAAATTTTGGGGTGTAACAAGAAACTTAAATGGTTGAACTGGGTGAAATTTTTGGATATGTAAACAGTTACTTGCTATACTATTTCTGCTTTATTTTTTCACGGACCAAATGTCATTAGCTAATGGCAGACCAGAATCTTGTCAACAAGCTACTACATAATGATGACCTTGGTATGTTTTTCACAAACAATCTGTATGTAAACAAAATGCGTTTGTTGTTGTATGGAGCTCATGAAACAATCTGAGCAAGTGAGTGGTATATTCTTTTTGAGTGCTCAGGAAGAATTTCGGATTACGTTTTCTTGAACTTTTTTTTTTTTTTTTTAATCATTTTAGAGGGTCTAATCATGTCTTAAACCAAAAAGCTGTTTTGACGATTTGGTAGTAGTGTGTATGGCTAGACTGCCCCCGGTATAGTGTTCACATACAGGTGAAGTATATGGGGGAAAACCGGTTATAATTGAATTGCAATTATAAGGGCTCCGATTGTATCGGTCGTCCTGTTTGGAAATGCCATGAAAGCTTAACTATAGGTATGACATATAATACATGCACTTCATCAGGATGAGCTCTGTTGCAGAAACCAGATCAAGTGGGCTTAACTATCAAAACATTTTATTGTCATCTTCACAGAGGAACATTCTGTGTGTATAACTGGTATTGTTAAGAAGAGTTAAAAGAAATGAAAGGAGAATAAAACACATCACTGCAGTTTTTTGTGCAGGGCTGTGGTTCACAACTGTTATAAGTAAGGGTGAACCCACAGCTGAGTTTGTGAGTGTGTGTAGAAGGCCTACATTTCAGCAGTGCACAATACACAACTGGCTCTTGAGATGAAGTTAAAACAACAGTCTGACTTATTTACTTCTGAGTTTAATGTAAAGGATGGTTGTTTTTGTATCTTTGATGCTCCAATGTTTAACTGAAATATTGCCATTACTACAGTATTAAAAACAAATGGTAACTTCAGGAAATTCAGGTTGTACCAAATGTGTGCCAACCTAACCGAATTTTTTTTATGTGTACTATAGACTTCTGAATTTGCAATTTGCCATTGAATCTGTAGGTGAATTTTAAACTTAGGATGTTAAATATTACATGCAATGTTTGTTCAATTCCATACAGGAATACAAGAGCAAAATATGCGACTCAATGGTTAGATAATTTACTACAAATCAACAGCCCTACATGATAATCACCTTATGTTCATTGGATGTTTCAGTACAGTGAAATTTTGACATTATCTGACCTTTAACCTTATCTGACCAAACTTACTGTAACCTGAAAAACCCCTGTTGAGTTTGAAATATTGCCCCAGTAGGAGTAGACACATAAATATTAATTCCCAGCTTGCCAAGGTGAGTTTTATTTTCAAAACTGTGTCTTTGCAAGTAGTGCTACTTACTAATATGGTATCCAAAGGATCTCAGGGTGCACACCCCAACCAAGTTAAGGTAACGTTTGTCACTGGCTACAGAGAAATTTGCAATCTTCCTTCTCTCTTCAATGATTTTGTGACTTTTTTTGATGATTTTTAACTTACTTTAACATTATGAAACGTTTAAAAACTTTACTAACATTCACTTAAGTGATGACTGTAACTTCACTCAAAGTCTGTTGACCTAGTATTTATTTCACTTTGTGGCTTCCCATACTAGGTCAGCAATAACATGCCATGGCAAAATTTGGCTAAAGTTCTCGTCTTAAAAAACTTTTGACTGGTCTTGATATTTGCAAATTCATAAATACTCCTCAATAATTGATTAGTATGAATCCTTTGTATGTCCTGAAAATCTTCCATTTCAAAGAATACTTGCATTTAGAGTCCTAAACATGATTTTACAGGCCTTGAGTTTTAGATTTTCCAGGGGTGCTACAAATCACACTCCTCAGGAAATCAAGGAGTGTGGTAGGTGTGCTGTTTCATTTAACTTTAATTTTACCTGAGTTTCCATTCTTTGTCTAGGTGTGCAAAAAGTCGCACTTCTCACAGTGATTTTAGGTGAGTGATGGTGTGCAATCCCACTCGCACGCCTCAAAATTCAAGGCCTGATTTTACAAGCAATCCTGTGTTGTATTTTTAACATTCTAATATGCTGCTAAATCTTGTTGCTAGGATGTTCACATCATTGTATGCTAACTAGTACAGGGCATTGTTCCATTGTGACTTCCAAATGCTGTTTAGGTTCATACAAGCTCATATGTGTGTAGCAACAATCACTGCAGCAAAGCATGCTGATGCTTCGTCTCTCTCACTGCAGTGTAGGTTGCAAAACGTTTCCTCATAGCCTACTGCAGGCCTAGTTCAGGGAACAAAGTGTGTATAAGAACTAGATCTTGATACATTAGGCTACTTCACTACATCCCAACAGCGAAAGTGGTGATTTATTGGACTAGCAAGAAACATGAATTATTTGTATGTATCTACTAAAACCTATTACAGCAGACCTAATTCACAATGTTAAAATGATCACCAAGAGTTTAGAGATATCTACTGCAAAAACAAATGTCTTAATTGCCATGGAATCACGGTTTAGCAATGTATATCAGCATATGAGAAATCATACATAACTTAACATTAAACGATCTTGTCCCATTGTTGCTGGGAGCAGGACTTTATATCCTATTGCTGCTCATTTTTTCTCCATTCTATTTGAAAGTTTTTTGCTCAAAGTCACACCAACTTTAAGGTCCCCCTTGTAACATTTTCAAATAGAGTTGCAACATGGCTGAATAAAAAGTGCAGTATATCTATTAAAAGGAATCAAAAATGTCTTCTAGTTGTACAACTATTTTCCCCAGTGAATGCAATGTGAACAATACAGCTGTAGGCAGAATATTTTTTTTGAATTATGCACACCATACATTTTTCTTTTTGAATTCTGTGTACAATTAAATCTTTGTTGAAGGTATGTCAGTACTGCTTAATTACTAAATAATTGTTTTCAAAAGTCAATTTTCTGTAGAAACATGTGTTACTTATTTTACTATTGTGAAAAACAGCTTGCAAAACACCAAGAATAAATATGCAACCAATCCTCTTCAAGGAAACTTCTATAAATGATGAACTACTCTGTAAAGACCCCAAATTGGTAACTTAAATCCAAATTTTATCCAAAGACACAGCTTTTTACTTACAGAAATAACTACAACTGATGACAATTTTGAAAGTAGTAAAACCTTTAATATGACATTGTTGGTGTTCAAGAACAGCTAAGGTGGCTTACTCTCACCATAAGATGTGAAGGGGAAGAACAAATCGAGAAAAAAACATAGAAAAGAGGAACATACCTCTAGATCGTGATTTTGAACCATAGGACTTGTCTGCATTGTTTCTAGGACTTTCTTGGTGTATTCCTCTAGGTGATTCTTTAACATTTCTGTCTCTATCCTTCCTGTCTCTGCTGTCTCTGCTCTCCCTACTGTCCCTGCTGTCTCTGCTATCCCTGCCAGAATCTCTTGCCTTGTGCGGATATTTGTCCATCTAAAATATTTATAAAAGGTACCAATGCAAAAGACTTTCCATATTGTAACATACATAAGCATAGCTTTGACAAAGGTTACACTCATGATAAAGCATTGTCCAGATTTAAATGTGTACAAAAAGCAGTACAATAGGCATTTTAATTTTCAATGGGTTCAGGATTACCAAATGCTAGAGTTCACACCATGATGGTTATAAAAACTGAAAAAATATAAAAAAATATATATATATTATATATAACACTGTAACTAGCCTAAGGGACAAATGTCCAGGATCAATCCTTTGGTGTTTCACAACATTTGTGCAAAAATCCTCACAAGTGATTCTACTTTCTTTTACCTGCTAAAATTTTTATGCTGAAAAGATGTCAACTTTCCACAAATGATACAGGACTACCTATACAGGACAAGAATTAACTGCTCCAAAAACACTGTTAAGGCCCCATAAAAAAATTACTTGATTCTCATCACTGACTTCTGAAAAAATCCATAGCCCGGTCCTTTTTTATTTTTATTACCTTGGCGTGGCATGCTGGCACTAGCCAACTGCACAGTCTGTGACAGTTGTATATGATTCGATTTCAGTACGGACTTTCAGTACATTTTCAGTGAATCTACAACAGTCTGTGGGCAGCAGAGCATATTGAATTATTGATACAGCATGGTTGCAAGTACGTGAAGAACGTTTGATTGTTGGGGCAACTCCCCGGTGGGATTTGGTCAGAGTGATTTTGGGCAATAGATTTATGCAAAAACCATCAGAAACGATGTAAAACAATGTTATTTTTTACAAAATAAAAAAAAAGCTGGCATCCAAAATCGGCCCAACCGGTGATGAGAATCAAGTGCACCTAGTGTGCAAATGTTCTGCCAGGCATCTACATCCTTTGGTTTATGCATAAACAGGAAAGGCATTGTGAAGAGAAAAGTGCGTTTAGTTGCTGTTATATAAAAAAATATCAAAATAATGCTGGTTTTATAGAGATTCCACAACACAAAGCCACTTGGATAGCAATATTTTAAGAAAACAATTCTCTCCCTGAAGGGTTTGTAAGTGCACAGTTGGTTTCAAACCTCTCAACATGACCTCAACTTCAGTAAACATGTCCACAACTCTTGTTTAACACTTAACTGAATTTCTGATTAGCTGATAAAATTTGGGAGAAAGACTTGAGTACTGCAAATCAAGCAATGATTAGTTTACAATAACTGACAGTGTTAGGTAACTAACAGAGAGCATTTTAGAACTGTTATAGAAACCATGAACAGTACACTTTGTTGAGTATACATAAAGGCCTAGTTTGAAGACCTGATAATATGCAGAATGTCCAATGGCCATGAGGGTATGTATTTAGTTTTAAAGCTGACCTTTCCAAGAAACAGTGGAGGGGGCTACAAGTCACAGTACTGTGAAATAAGGCAAACATCAGCCATCTACAGCAATTACATGAGTTTCAAACATGTTACAAAATTTACAGAATGATACAATCTTTAAACAGGGTTTCCCAGGTTTTCTCTCATGAGGTGGCAGGGATCGAAATAACCGGCAGCACTGACAGCCATGGCTGTTGTGCCCTTACTGATGGCTGTGGTGCCCCTCATTAAATGTCAATGTTAAATGTCAAATGCCAATTTGCTCACTTTGGCTGTGCCCTTTTTCAAGCTTATTTCGAGCCATGAGGTGGCCACATTAATTACTGTTTTCAAGTGAACCACTTCACAAAAAATTTGCTTTAATTCCTGCCTTATGTTTGTAAGCTTCGGCCCATTTAGCACTTCATTAAGCATCTTGTAACTTACACTCCACTGCATTTGTAGCTTGGGGTATCGATTGTGTTAACATGCTCAGTTGGAATCTTTGGTAACATGTAACCCACATGAAAATGAACCAAAAGCAAGGTTACATACACCATACAGAAATCATTAAAAACTGTTACTAGAAATAATTTTCAAAGTAACTTAAAGCCATATACTATACTTGTTGAAAATTGTAGCCAACCAATTACTTGGCAAGAATGCTAAGTTAGACGAAAGTCGTACTCAATGCAAAGTTGATAAATCCATGTAAGAAAACACTGCACCTATGTTCAGTATCTATTAAACTGGTTTAATCATTTATTAAAAATGGAGCTTGTGAGAAAAACATGAATAACATGAAGAACATGGTCTTACCTCATAGGCATGGGCCTCATTCTTGTCATGAAACCTAGACAAGGGAAAAAGAGATCAATGCATCAATTCACAGAAAATGTCAAAACACAGCATACAAAGATGTCCCACTGTTGAGTCAGGAAACTCTGAAAATAATATTGTACATGTATTACTACCACCTTCATGACTAATGTGCAAGTTTTATAGCTTGCAATACAGCCACTTTGAAAATGCCAAATACAGGCCTTGGCTGCCTTCTTTTGTGTGAATTAAGTTACAATGTGGCCTTCTGTGGGTACAGTTACCATAATGAGCTGTTCCTTCAAGTTAGAACTTCCAAACTTCAGTTAGGGGGCAAAAAAGACGACAGGTATAACCATTTGAAAGGCTTATTCAATTTTTTTACAATACTCACATCAACAGAACTCTGTACTTGGTAACTATGGCAAGAAATACTCTAAATCTCCCTAGCAAGACATATAGCCTATATATGCCTAAATAGGGGAAAATATGTGACTTTCCACCACACTCTTTTCTTTCTATGCCCCAGTCCTGGAACGATACTTATATTAAGAAATTCCAGTTTGTACCTGGTAAACCCAATAGGTTAAAGCACAAAATGATGTTGGTGTATTCATCACCTTGCTGATCCTTCATCACCATTGCGTAGCCTTCACATCTTTACCGTGGTCTGAAGGTTTTGGGAACGGAGATAATTACCCAACTATTGGATACTGGTAGTGACCCTCAAAACATCTGCACTTGTATTGAAATTGGGTATGCCACCTCTTTGCAACGATTATTCTCGTGCACTTTGACATTCTGGACATTGCCCCGAAGCACACAACACCATTCCTGCATCAATTCCATACAGGCCTACTGAAGGCTATAGCTAAGACTGTATTTTACTATTTACAGGAATGTGCAAGTGACAATGCATATTTTGTGTAAATTACAAAAGTGCAAAAAAAGATCTATGTAACTTGCTCACTCAAGTTACATTTATAGTTCAGCTCAAGTTGGGCTTCATGATTCATTGGCCCCTGGCTAAAAACATGATTAAGGTAACAACATTGCTAGGCTGCAGTGGCATACTTTTTCAGCTGTTATTGAACATTTTAGGGGCATTCATAGTTGCATATTATTAACCAGTAAACCATAAATACACAGTGACTGTGCATGGACGTTAATTGTATTCTAGCAACTCTGAATGCTTTACTGTCCAACATGAACAACTGACAAAGTAGCCTGCAAGCCAACTGTAACATCGCCTTCAAATTCAATCCAGTTCAGCCTAACGTAACACAATGGGGAACATCGCAGTTGGCTGTGCTACACAGTGACACCCGGTCCATGTCCCAGAAAACAACTTCGTGATTACCCATCGCTCAGCCTTGGATGTTTGCTCGCATACATCACCATCAATGCCAGTATATATGGTAACAACTTTTTCACTTAAAAAACAAAAGAATTCTGGATAAGCTCATGGCAATTCATTTGAGCAGTACGCATAGCTATCTAGGCAGGGTGAACACTCGAACGTCTCTCCATAATACATCCGGGTGTTTTTCAAGAAGTTGAAAGGTCAAGCTGATTTTGTTACAAATAACTTTTGAGCAGTAGGTAATATAGCAATGCAAAAATATATTATATCATAAACTTTCATTTGGAATATTTTTAAAACTTTTAAGTAGATTTTTATTGTATTATTATTGGAACATATATAAAAATAAGATTGATTTTTTTTTGGAAAAATCTAAAACGTCGGATAGGCCGACGTTGTGTTTATGTAGACTGCAAATTACAGTCGTTTGAAACATTCACTTAAACAAAAGTGTTGATATTATGGTTAATGCCTGTTCGCGGCTGATCAACGTTACGACGTACATCATGTGCGGAATATAGCATGTACATGTACTGTATACTGGATATCGCTATCATCCACGCAGTGTACACGGTACGTACCATGCCATCACCAAACGACAACAGTCACTGAATTTAGGCCAAACTTCAGAACTTGTGACAGTGACTGGCCAATGCGATTACGAATGTTTGTGGGCCTACATCGATGCAAAAGTTGAAGTAGACTCTAGAGATGGCAGCACCAGCTTCAAATCCATCCCATCTATTACCCTTAGGTTCGTATTACGAAGGCTAAATGCAAATGTTTTTTTTTTGCTATGCAAATGTATGCATCGGTAGGCTAGGCCTAGATAGTTTTAAAAATCAACTCCTAGCCCTTGACCAAATTCGTTGAAGATAGGCCTAGTTTGATTTCATCCGACTCCCTTCGCCCTAGATTTTTATCAGCACGGGATAGCCTTACCAGGCGTTTGTGCTGTCATCAAGGCAAGGCAAGAAAAAAGGCTTAGGCCTAACGTTAGGCCTAGGGGCCTGGGCCTAGGCCTAGCCTCGATGAGTTTCTCGATGAGTTTTGTGATTAACAGCTGTCCGCGTATGCGCACGCGGTCTGCTGTTAAAAGTTGAATTGATCTGTTTTTTTTCGTTGTTGATATGTCTGTATGTAATACTAATGCGTGGCTGAGTAAAGTCTTAAGAATGATCGCAAATATAATGAGCTGTACAATGTGTTGTTTATAGAAACTAGTAGGCCTACTGTTTGCTTTGTTATGGTATCTGCAATTTGGTACTCAAAGTCACCTTGGTTCATGTAGTACGTACAGTGGAGTCAGTGACTGCAGCGCAGCAAGCAGTCAACACACGAATCTACACATGGCAGGGGTTTTTTTCGATCTAGGTTCCAAATTTGATGGGGCATATCGCAATGTCGCCCTTGAACAGTGCTGTGTGTTTCCGTTACACTCCTCCATCACAGCCTTGTGCACTGTGTACAAATTTTTCACATCCCCCGGCCATAATGTCCGGGGACCTCTCATGCCCTCAAATGAGAACATTTTCTCACCAAACTTTGTTTAACAACATGCTTTTGCCTGTTACATCTGCAGACAGTAGTCTTACCCTGTCAAACTTTCTCAGAAAGATGCTATTTGAAACAGAGAACTGTTTCTTCTGTGGCCTGCTACCTACAGTACACTTACTGCACATGCCACACAGTTTGTTTACACTTCTTGTCATTCATTCACACGTATTACATCTAGGCCTACTATTGCCTTGTGTAAAATACTAGGCCTATGTAATTTCATTGAACCTGATTTTGAGAGTGGGCAAACTGTCAATTTCTAGTACTATCTTTCGACAACATCAAGCGCCATTTTTAGGACTACAAATTGAAGGAACATCACACTCTTATGTACGCATGCAGTACGGATATCACCTCTGTAGTGTTCTACCCTTGACAATGGGATAATTTGATATGTTTTGAAGATTTGTACCAGGAAGTCTAGTGCTCAATTTTACCTTAGCTCAACGGTCCTGTCCAGCTAGTGGAATTTACAGAGTACCGACACAGACACTGTAAATTTGGCTATTAATGTCAGGCCATGCGGGGAACTGTGCATGCATGTGTCTGTATCTGAAAGGGTCTGTACTAAGGAAAGCTGACAGCCGGGATTGAGAAAATAAACATTTATACTGTAATTCTTACTAGAGTTGGCTTAGCATTTTTTACTGAAGCATTTTTTTAATCAATTGGAAGGGGGGGGGGCTCAACATTTGCACAACTTATCTTGTAGTAGTTAGCATATATATATATATACATATATATATGTATATATATTTATGTGTATATATATATTTCTATAGATTGGGATTTAGGCGAAATATGGTATGAAAAAACGCGACTGTTGGGAGAACTCTACCTTAAGGCGAAAAAACCGTTTCGCCTTAACGTTTTACACACTGTTTTATATGGGAATGCGTAACTGTATACGCAA
>WURT03000016.1:66127-83258 GCA_009936505.3 Holothuria glaberrima
CAGATATACCCCATGCCGCCTTTGATCTGATGAGGTGTCTTTGTTGAAGTTTTAAGAAGGACCATCACGGCATGATGATAAAAGACCCATTTTTTTTTTAAATTTTTAAAACATGTACATGGAAGAAAAAACAAAAATGGTGCAGCTTAAAATCTGACCACTTCCATAAGTGGTGGATATTATTCAATTTTATTGAGGAAGCAGTATTTCAGTCCTTTCATTTTGTTCATCAAATGTTCATGAAAATTAATGGTATTCATCTGTGACCCTCTTTCATGGTTCAATGACCATTTACTGCAAGATATTACCTCACAATCTTGATGGCTTTACTGGGACAAGAAGTGAAAACTAACTATTAAACATGAAGGGAGTCTACAGGCTTTGATATTCTATTTTTGTATCAAAGAACATGGTCATAAAATGTATGGTAATGCTATGCACAAATACAGTAGCATGATTGTGTAAATGGGCCTTGGGTACACAATGAACACATCCAACAACAGGAATGTATCAAATTTTCTTACAGTGGCGAAATGGGTGTACAGGGATCTATAACAACAGATGTATAAGGAACAGCATCTTGCAGCCTTGATGTTAGTCCCAAATTGTGATTTTTATTTTTTTAAGAATAGAGACAAAAGTTTCATCTCGAGTGGAATTATGACTATATACTTTTTTCAATCAGAAGGGTAGAAAACTGTGACTAAGCCAGCCAAATTTCACATATATGCAAATTTCTAAAGAAAAGCTGTCTCTTCCACTGTTTCCACTTTTTTTGGCATTTAAGGAAAAAGCAAATCTGGACACATGTCAACCAAAACTTAAGTTTATTTATAATATAATATTGCAATTGTGGCAGCTGTGAGTATTCAATTTATGGAACTGTCCATTTCTAAAGATTACTTCTCTTGCAGAGTATGTGGGATTACATTTGGAAACTTAGTACTAGGCCTATACAAGCCATTAGCTCCCCCATTCTCCCCACATTATTATTGTCTCACTATTGATTGCCTTCTTGTATTGTACTGTCTCATCATTATCAAATTTTCTCTCCAACCCCCCGCCCCTCTCCCCACTAGAATTGCTTCATCACTCTACCTTTCCCTCTCTGACTAGACTCCAGCAATAATATATTTCCTCTCACATTACAGTTCATTATCTTTCAAGCTCCCACCTTTTTAAGTGGGAAATACTGTCTTTGTGATACAAAAGATCTTCACATCTTTAAAGTTTTGATTAATAGCTATGCAGATTGATAGGAAATTTAAAGTAAGGCAGCATGGTATCTTTATTTCCAAGACATACTGTTTTACAAAAAGAAAGTCATTTATTTTTAGCTAATAAATATATAACCTGTTGCCCCAATGTGAACTTTCAAAATGTCAAATGTTGCAACATCTGCAACTTTCGTTATGCATAATATTTTGGGGACTGAAAGTGATTGCTTGATGAAAGGGTTATCAATGAATGTAGCTACTTTGTCTGTATGCCATGTTGGTGTATTGCAAACACAAATTTTCCTTTAAACTTGCCAAAACTCCCTAGTTTGGAATCTCAGAGCCCTAAATCTTAAACCCCAATTTACCTATGTTACCCTTAATTGCCTGCAATTAAGACATAACACAGTCAATTAACACACTGGAAGGGGGTCTTCACCTAGAACACCCCAAGGTATCATACCTTTTTTTAGCCCCAAATTGACATGTAATTTAGGTTAGGAGGACTGGGCAATGAAGACTTGAAATTTTATTACCAATTGGTTAGGAACAATGTCAAAACCTCAGGTGCAGCTGATTCAGCCAAGCTGCTGGGGCTGCAGCCATACTTTGTTGCTAAACACTAATACCAATAGCAAGAACATATAAACAACAACAAAGCATGGCTGCAGCAGCTGCAGGGGCTAGAGTCATTGTTTGTTGCTAAGCACAACAATAGCAGGAATACTTTAATCCTTCTATAGTGTAATGTACAACAACAAAGCATGGTTGCAGCAACTGCAGCATGACTACATCAGCTGTCCCAGCTAAGCTGCAGGGGTTAGAGGTATCCTTTGTTGCTAAACACATAACACCTCAATAGCAGGAATAATTTAATCCTTCTATTGTGTTATGTACAATACCAAAGCATGGCTGCAGCAGCTGCAGCTGGGCTGAGACAGTTGCAGCTTTATTATTTTGACATGTTGCCATAGAAACTGTATAATAAACTTCAGAATCTTCATCAGAATGTTTACCTGAGCTTTCAGACTGACAAAATGGGAATGGTGATAGCACAAGTGTTCTCTGAAGGATGAATATCCAATGAAATAGCCACAATAACATCTTTGCCAGACTAAATATGAACAACAATAACTGCAGGCAATTTCCATCAAACTCCTTAGTTTGGAACCCTGTGAGCCATAACTTATCTCCAATTTACATAATAACCCTTGCCTTTATGCAACATGTACCTACTATTTGATAGCACAGTGGCAGAGGGAGCCCTACAAGAAAGGACACCCACCCTCATACTCTTGAAGTAAGGCAACCAGCAGGTAAAGATGGGGAATGTAGATTAGGGACTTACAAAATGTTACTAGGGCATGAAGAGGGGCAATATGGACATATATTACCCTTTGAAATTTTATCGAGAAGTGGTTTTTACCATGTATTTTCATGCTTTGCATTTTTTTCCTTTCTGTGCAAACCGGCATAAATATATTTTAAGCATTCCACACTTACTTTTAAAGGACAAAACTTTGCCGTTTCACACCTGGCAATGAAAGCAGATATTTTAAGCACATTGTAAGATAAATAAAACAGGTTTGAAAAAAACCCAGGAACCTTCTAGCAAGATTTACTGTGTATCTTTCAAAGCATGACGTATTTTACTGGCCCTATACTCAACTCCCATCCCAAAGACTGGCATGAACACAAACAAAAAACACTGAAGGCATTTATAATATCCTTACCAAAAACCCTAACATTTCACTTCCTTACCTGTACACAAAAGCCCATACTTCCACAAAGATAAGAATCAACATGTTCCCCAAGGGAAGATAAGTTTTCAGTGCATTTAGTGCTCTTCAGTGCATTTAACAGCACATTTCATATAAATAATACAACCAACATACCGCACCATACTGTACCTGTCAGCTGAGGGGTGCTTTCCTGCACGTCCACCAGTTCCATATTTCACCCAAAACTTGGCAACAACCTTTGTGACATACCTCTAACCACTACTTCACTTGACTGGAAGGAATAGGTAACAATCATAACCAGAATGCACAAAATGCATTGAGGTTGCAATGATGTATATGTTTTATTCCAATGTGTTATCCCATTTCTTTCAGTCACTGGTGAAATGCTATCTTAAGGTGTTGGAAAAGTACAGTTTTGTGTTCATATTTGATCTTGGGAATTCTTGGAAAATTTTCCTTTTTGACCTCTGGTGACCCCAGATAAAGATCGTCTGACCCCTGGTGACTCCAGGTGACCTTTGACCACCAAAAACAATAGGGTGCTTAGTGTCATCATAACACATCTGAATACTAAAAAAACTTATCCAAGCTTCCTCCATCAAGATATGGTGTTAACAAGGTTTTCAGAGTTTGACCCCAGTGACCCCATATAACCTTTGACCTCCACCAAAAACAATAAGTACTTTCTCTTACCATAACATATCAACTTACTAAGAATGAAATCTAAGCTTCCTACCTACAGACAAAGTGTTAACAAGGTTTTCACGGTTCAACCCCTGGTGACCCAGATGACCTTTGACCCCCACCAAAAATGAGCATTCTTTATCTTACCATAATGCATCTACATACTAAGTATGAAAGTCATCGAAGCTTCCTACCTCGAGATACTTTGTTATCAAGGTTTTCAGACTTTGACCCCTTGCAACCCCAGATGACCTTTGAA
This sequence comes from Holothuria glaberrima, assembly GCA_009936505.3. Lineage (NCBI taxonomy): Eukaryota > Metazoa > Echinodermata > Holothuroidea > Aspidochirotida > Holothuriidae > Holothuria > Holothuria glaberrima. Next base: position 70,030 of record WURT03000016.1, read on the forward strand.
CTCCATCAAAAACAATAGGGTCCTTCCTCTCACCATAATGCATCGACATACTACATACATTATGAAATCAATTCAAGCTTCCTTACTTGAGATATTGTGTTAAAAAGGTTTTCAGTTTGATCCCTAATGACCCCAGATGACATTTGACCCCCACCTCAAACAATAGGGTTCTTCCTCTCACCATAAAGCATCTACATACTAAGTATGAAATCAATCCATCCAAGCTTTCAAGCTTGAGATTTGTGTTAACAATGTTTTCAGTGTTTGACCCCTGGTGACCCCAGATGACCTTTGACCCCCATCAATAACAATAGGATTCTTCCTCTCAATGTGGGGAATCTATGTACCAAGTTTGATAACTGTCAGAGTTTGCCTTCTTGAGATATCGTGTTAACGAGCAAAGTGTCACAAACACACATGCACACACACAAGTCGACTTTACTGTACATACAATCTGAGGACCTCTGTTATTTCCTTTGTGTTTTCTTCCTTAATCCTATCTTTAACAATAGACTGTCTATTGTTAAACTTCCAAAGACTTGAGAAATCTATTCAATTTCCTTCTAAGGACCTGAAATCCATTGTTTAGGTCCTCAATCTGAACGCCAAACAAACTCATACACACATGCACATACACATGCACATACATACACATGCCATCATGAATGCATAGGTTTCTCTTATCATTGAAACCAAAAGTTAAAGGGTCACAACTACTGTATCCCTTTTTATTCCCTAACATTGTTATCTTTCATGATTTGAGAAATTCAGGCAAACCATGCCAAGAGACAAATGTTTATTACTGTACCTTAAGCAAGAATGCCGAAGTTGTATGAAAACATGAAAACCACAGGATTAAAATAAAGCAAATCTGTCGACAGACGACTTTATCTTACATATATTCAGTACCATCTTTCATATAATCCCTCCAGTACCACACAACTTCAACATGTACCTTTAGAACAGGAACTAGCTTAACTGTGAAGAAGGGTTTCATCTAAAAGCTTCAAAGCTTTTCAAAAGAATGGTTAACATGAATTTGACCAGACCATACATATAGTGTGAATCTTAGAAGTAAGGGATCCCGGGCTCACATACAGACTCAGGACAAATTTGGAGGCCAAATGATCTGTGGTGTAACCTTAGGCATGTTCCCATCATTTAACTTTATCCCAAAAACTCCCTAGCTTATTACGGGTAAGTGAGGGTTACAATTGTAGATAGGAGGTAAGAGAGCCAATGTAGATTAGCTGTATTTCCACCATTTTCTAGTTTAATTTCACTGAATCAGCTCTATTCCAAGCTAGGAAACAAATGCCTCCTACTTTCCTTAGGATTCTGGAAAAAAGCAGGGTGGAGAATGGAAGGCAATCTCCTTCACTTTCAAAAGTGGTGAGAACATGTTGTCCCCCCCCCCCCCGCCTATTGATGCCCACTGGTCTACCCCTGGCAACACTTCTTAGGGGATGGCACTTTTGATCAATGTACTGCAATGAAATAAAAAATTTTAATTGGCATGTACTAGTATCTCCACTTCTTGCAGTTATTTAGTATATATGAGAAAGAAAAGATGTTTGCTTGTAACACACCCTCTTCAAGATGAAAAGGGTTCATTGATGTAAATGGTACTTGGGGTTGAATGAGTGTTAGTGAGGATGTACACATTCTATTTGATGTATTTATGTCAGGTAATACTGTGTATACAGTCTACTGAAAAATATGTCCCTCTATTTTGGGGAAAATGAAGCAACATACAGTCTAACTCAGCCTGACAAGGATGGAATATAACTGCAATATTCACTGTATCCTGAAAGCATGGATTTAAGCATAATTTATTGGGCACATTGAGAAAAACATCTTAGTGTAATTTTGTGTATCTATCATGCATGTGCCCCGCACTTTTCAATGAATGAAACTATGTAATGTACCAAGCCAGATGATAAAGGATATGATGAATGCAATATTTCATAAAAGGAAAAATGACCCACTAATTGATTTGATTTGTCAGGCATATCAAAAAATATCTGTGCACGTCAGTTCTGCATTGGTCTTGCCTATGTTCCTGGACTTTAATTATCAATCAAACATTGCAATCTTTAGGTCCAATATATTGCACCTAAGTCTAGATGTGTCTTGCTCCCTGTATGAGGGCGACATACTCCAGGACTGCCCCTGGCAGCATCAGTGTACCAACTCTAGCTGCTACACTCATGACAGGTCTGCAAAGTTGTTAAATCCTGCACTTTCAACACTGGCCTACCATTCCACCTAGGAGTTGCCATGGTAACTCTGTTTTCACTGAATAATTTAACCTTCCTTACCCCAACCATGAAGAAATTTAATTGTTCTGAATTTGCAAGAAGCTCACAGACTAACCGATAATTTATCACATTACTTCCACCAAAGGTGAAATCTCCTGACTAGCTTCACGAGTTCTGTATTATTAAACATCTTGAAACATACTTATGAAGCAACATAAGAATGAAAACAAATTTCGAAAGAATGTCTCTCAATGATGTGCACGCATAACTCCTTCAATTTGCCTCATCTGTAACAAATCCAATGCAGTTCTTTATTCAAGCCCCACTATCAGTCTAGGATTATACTGTTATCAGGCCTCTAGGAAAGCAAGAGGAAAGAAACTGCCAGTATGAAAATTTCTCAATATGTAATTTGTAAAGATCTGCCAAATAAAAGCTCAGGAAAAACAAATCAACAGATCTTAATAGGCCAAACAACACCAATAAATGCAGCTTTATGTCCCCTAACCAATGTTATTATTAAAAGCTATGTCAATAAATGGAAACTTGTTACAATTCCAACTGCTGACACCCTGGATTTTGACGGGAGAGTAGGGAGACCTCGCTGGTACTACATGTATGCATACATAGCTGTATGCAACTGTATGATGTGTCTGCAGTCATCTAGGGAACATACCTTGGGGTTACTGTTACGAAACAAGACAATTGGAACAGTAAACAGAAAAGGATTAGAGAGGAAATTTCATTCTCAAGTAAATAATTGCAATGAGGCCATCAACTTCAAACAATCTGAAACTTTCTAATGATTCCAACTTTTCTTGAAACGAATCGGTTGAAATCTTTGATGTTATTTGGTAGTTTATGTCTGATGTCATAATTACTGTGTTAGATGGAGGCTGATCCACATGGTATGACATAAAACACCAGTCTTTAAAATATTTTGGAAATTATAGGAAGAAATTCAAGCTATGATGAAAGGCTCTATCAATTTAGTCAATTGGTCCCAATGTATAAGGTGTCTTTACCAAAGACATGGTTTTCAAAAATAATTATTTTATAAGGACTATCACTTAGTTTGAATTCACAAGTCAGAGGATCAAAAATTGACTGATGTATTTCCATTGATCCTTAAACAATTTATGAGATAGGACAAAACAATTGGTAAAAATAGTATGACAGTCTCATAGGCCTCTTGACTTTACAAAACTGTTAAATTATTCCTAGTTTACCCTTTTGGCATTCCATAACATAGATAGAGATGATAATAATGCAACAATGATGTGCTTTTATGGTGCATTATATTCTGCATGTATGGAAGAATTATGTTAAGGTCACATGATGTGTAATACATTACTTAACACCAACAACAGAAACATAAAATAAGAAGATTTTGTGTTCGAAAGGAAAGGCTTTGACAACTTTTTTTTTTTTGGGGGGGGGGGGGGACATGGGAGAATTCATAGGAATTTAGGAAATGACCTACACATTGTGGTGAACACTGAACTATATGCTAGGAAGGTTCATTCCACACTGTTTTGAAGCTTCATGCAGGGTCACCTGATGTAGGTGGCTTACTCAAGTCAGTTCGCCACAGTAACAACTGTATTGTTGGACCACCATATATACACTTGGTACAGTACTGTCACAAAGATTTCATGTGGCAGGCTTAATCTTATAGCCAGGCAGTTGGAGAAAAGTGATCCAAGGTGTGAAAAATCTCAACCAAACTGGCAGAAGAAACACCTCGTGAATACTTTTCTCATCAAGTGCATCAGGTACCAAGGGGAGTTACTCTTCAGGGTAGCCAACTTTGTGTACATGAAGCCTATTGTGGCACAGGTGACTGCATACTATGTAATGTCCAGTATGTGTGTATGTACAGTAGGGCAAGTAATGCAGTTACTAGGCAAATAAAAGTAATTGTGAACAGCTAATCAAAATTACAGTTTCCTGTACATCCTACATCATGTGACTCACCCCTCCCCCCCATGTTGGCTTCAGTTTTAGGATAGTAGGTAGTATTGCTCATTGACACTTGTGTTCTCCTGTTACATAGCTCAGTGGTGGTGAACTTTTCTTTTGTGATGATGTGGCTTTCACTTCTCAGTCTATATTAGCAGATGAAGTTACAACATTTCTTACTAATGTAAATTTGAGGCAAGCAAGAAGTATGTTATTTTCTCACATTGATGAATGGTGCTTTCTTTTCTGTTTTTCAATCTATTGTTTTAACCTGGGAAATGCATAGGAATGAACGGTAGTTCTATGGCAAACATGTAGTTTGCAAAACTTTCTCAAGCCCCCAGTCACAAATGTAAGAGGGGAACAATGCTTCTGTCCCCCTGGATCCAAGGACAAAAACCCCTTAGTTGTCTCTTCTGCAAGAAATGTCAAAAATTTGCAGTAATTTACCCTAAAAGTTGTCCAAAATGATGCACCATGATGCATCTAAGGACCCTCAAATATCCATAAACATCCCCTCCCCTTAGACCCTCTCCCAGGGTGGCGATCCAAAACAAGGTTCAGCCCCCCCCCCCAGTCTCAGACATCTTCCTAAGCTTATGGTTACTAAGGCCTAATACACACACTAGTCACATAATAAACTTGTCCATAGTACTATGTTACAAAGAAACCCAAAGATTTTCTTCCCAAATATGCATCCCTTTACAACAAAACATACATCAATACTTCAAAAGTCAGTAATCTAGCACTACCCATCTTGAAGAAAAGATAATAATATATAGATCAAGCAGAACTACCTTGTAAAATGGAGATGACTCATCACACAACAGTTTAAGCAGATCATAAACAAATTGATGCAACAGATGACAAAATAACATTGGTTCCATTTGAATGATTTCAACCCTGAGTTTATCCAATTAGGCATACTTTTAATGAAAGATTTTTATGATAATGGACCTGTGTTCAGGATCTTTTAGCTGCTTCCAAAGACTCTAGAACTAGAACAAATGTAGTGCATTTGCATATCATAGGGATGAGTATTGCTTTACATGGCGCAGACATACTGGCTGTACTCCTAAATACTCACATCCAAAATGTTTTGGCAGAATTTCTCATAGATAAGCACACTTTTAAAATTTGAACATTGATACAAGCAAAGAACAAATCATAAATATTCAACAAAGAGTTGACTACACCAAGTCTAATTACTGTGCATTCATGAGACAAAGTTAATGGGACTTAAGTGTGTGATTTCCCTAACTGACACCTCAAAAATAGCGACTCCCACTGACTTACTGAGCAAATGTGAAAAAACCATAGAACAACATAGCAGTTTAACTTCCACCATGCAATACATGTAACATGTACTGTGTATTACAACCAACCAAGAAACAGCTCCACAATTAAGACCCATGAACACAGTAAAATTGAATGAATCCCACTGCTGTTTGGAGGTTTACATATTTATCCCTGCTTCAAAGGCTGGTAATGCATGAAACCATATATGCAAAGATTTTGATACAATTAGTGGGTTATTTACCTGCAGTCCTAAAAATAAGGAAAGAAGAATGATTGATCTCAATATTAGGATTTCCTTAGTTATCTCCCATTGTGATATTACTCCTGGGTCCTGCTTCATAAAGAGTTATGACTGACCTTAAGCCATCTGTAACACAAAAGTCCTACTGAATCAAACTTTTAGATGAAGTGTAACTTTTTATAAAATAGGGCCCTGATGCCCCTCATTATTCCTGGTGCCACCCTGTAACACATTGCCAATCCAATAAAGGCATAAATGTCTTCCATTTGAAGTAAATAGCACAGTATAGGAGCTGACACTATTCTCAGGCCTCACATTACAAATTATTACTGCATTTTTATTTTTCTCCAGTGGAAATACTTATTGAGAGAGCCCAACAGTATTGGAATAAAGTATGGCAATATAGTAATGCTTGTAGAAAGTGAATAGAATTGACGTGTTTCAACTGAACTGAACAGAATCTGAGCACACACTGCAATCAACTAAATTATAAGATCGAGAGAGGAAGCCTAGGAAGGGGAAGGATTTGATGGCCCATGTTCTCACATTATTACCTTTAATTGTGTCTACATCTCCCTCAATGACTTTCTGTAATCTTTCTCGGAGTGATTTTACAATGTCCTCCTGGCGTCGTATGTCTCCATCTGTAACTGTAAATTTGATAACCGGTGGCTGGTCCACATTTAAGTAAACACCTGGATTCTTTTCCAACAAGGACTGGAGGAATAAAAGAAGAGGGTATGCAGAAGATTTTTGTTGATCAGGCTGTGCAAATATTGAGACAAAAAGCACATTTTCATAAAAAAAAAAAACACCAGGAATTTTACTTTCTATATCATACAAAAGTAAGAAAAGTACTAGGGAAATACTTCCAGACTATAAAGAGTATTCCTGTTTCTTACTTGGAGGTATTAACAAATAACCCCAGAGGATGTTCATATCATTGTAATTGGGAGCGGGGAATTTTTTGTTTCCCAAAGTCCCTAGTTTGTAAATCTGCGAACCCCAACACTCACTTCCTACGGTATCAACACATGTAGTCTCACTTCACCAGTAAGTCCATAGGAAGTTCTGCCACAGGTGTGGAGGGCATGCTCCCATAGAGGGCACCCTAACTAGTCCTCTTCTAACTAACCACATGTGTAAATAGGAGGTTAAGAGGTGCAAAATATACTCCTCCCACCAATGAGTGTCAGTGATCAAAGCAAAGTGTGGCAAAAGAATAAATATGCCACCTTAGCTTGAATTTGTAAGGAGATGTTGATGATCAAAGGTTTTCCTGCTCAAAGTAAAAAGTGCTTACTACTTCTTTAAAAGTGAGATGAAACTGAAAGCTATTGTTCAAAGATCCATACATGCTTGAATGGAGGCTCACCTAAATGTAATGAAATTTCAACAGATAGACCATTAAGGCCCTTTCACAATAAGAAAGATGGGACATGACTTGACAAAATAACTAACAAGTCGGAACAGAGTCATTGCATAAACCTTTTCACATCATGTGTGTTGCGACCAAACAATGACATGACACCATAAAATAAAGCTGAAAAAATTTCAACTTTCATTACATGTCACCGAGTGATATATTCCTGTGACCAAAGAGATAAAATTTTGCTATTTTGTTAGATCAATGGGTTAATTAGGCATTAGAATCACTAAGCTGGGAATCTTGTATGATACATGTGCATGACTGGATGACATTTTCATTGCTCCATGTAATGGTTCATCATATAGTGTCACACAAACTATGAAAGAGGATCAAGGGGGATGGGGGATGCCAGTTTTCTTGTGAGATAGCAGGCCAAATCTAGTGCCAATGAGGTATTAATAAGAAATAGTCAAATGCCAATTTGTTGACATTAACATTTCCTTCAAGCATTCATTACGAAGAAATCATGAATGTCTTGCAAAATACTCGCAGCCACATTTTTACGATAACCAGAACCTGTTAATTCATTCATCGATAATGCTAGTGAGAGTTAAAGTTTTCTAGCATCACCTTATTAATTCCTCGACATCTGATTGGAGGACTGGTGGCCACATGCTATGGGTTATTTGGCACTATTGCACGGTCCATTGTGCATTAGTCTAGAATAACACACCGTGTTTGCCCATCTCTGCTCCTTGGGTCAAATTTTGGCCAAAATCTGGCCTATTTAGGAAGTTAGGTGTTCTTCTATTATAACAAATGAATGTTTTCCATTCATGTGATAGTATGAATAACTCCACTCATTGAAAGATAAAAGTTCTATTCAACTCAGCTTCGCCTCATTGAATAGAACATTCAGTCTTTCAACTCATGAAATTATTCCTACTATCACACTCATAAACATTATTTGTATAATAACAATTTTCTGAGCATATTGCAGAAGCTCAATGTACGTACACATGCCATTGAAGGGCTGTGTGACATTTGGTTTTAGAAAGATCCAATTCAATGCACATGCAAAGACACTGCCAAAAAGTGATGGTCACAACAAAAGTGTAATTACTGTAATCTTCCTTCCCAAGTACCTTACATCTCAAGGGCACAGACAATAGAAAACTCATGAAAAGTTATCCTTCATTTATCCCCACATGCAGAGGTTACATAACATTACATAAAGCAAAAATCAGCTGGGGGTCTTTCTAATCAAGAATACATTGTTTTTCTTAAAAAGAAGAACATCTCATTGACTATAGATTAAAACTACATAAGGATTCAGAATTTATTACAGTTCATATATAGCTTTGCTTGTTGTTTAAAATTCTTCTCTCTAATGTGAAATTCATAAATAGTATATTTATAATACTTACATTGATAGATGTGTTACATTTCACACAGCAGCAATGTACTCTGCTGGAACTACTGCAATTTTTGTTTTTTGGTCAAATTATGACTTTTATTAAACCAGAATGCAAAAATGCATTGAGGTTTCGATGATGCATATGTTTTATTCCCAATGATGCCATGTTATCCCATTTCTTTCAGTCACTGGTAAAATGCTATCTTAAGGTGTTGGAAAAATACAGTTTTGTGTTCATATTTGATCTTGGGAATTCTTGGGAAATTTTGCACTTTGACCTTTGCAGATCCCAGATCTGATCTTGTAAATTCTTGAAAATTTTTGCTTTTTGACCTATGGTGACCCAAGATGAAGGTCTTGGGAATTCTTGGAAAATTTTGCTCTTTGACCTGTGGTGACCAGAGGTTAAAATCTTGGGAAGTCTTGGGAAATTTTCCTTTTTGACCTCTGGTGACCCCAGATAAAGTCTTAGTTTTCAGAGTTTGACCACTGGTGACCCCAGGTGACCTCTGACATCCACCAAAACTAATAGAGTGCTTAGTTTCACTATAACACATCTGAATACTGAAAACTAAAACCAAGCTTCTTACATCAAGATATGGTGTTAACAAGGTTCTCAGAGTTTGACCCCAGTGACCCCAAATGACCTTTGACCTCCACCAAAACTAATGAGGGTTCTCTCTCTTACCAAAACGCATCAACTTACTAAGTATGAAACCAATCCAAGCTTTCTACCTCAAGATATCATGTTAAAATTGTTTTCAGAGTTTTCAGTTTGACCCCTGGTTAAACGTTGACCACCACCAAAAACATTAGGGTTCTTCCTCTCAACATAACGCATCTACATACTAAGTATGACATCAATCCAAGCTTCATACCTTGAGATATCGTTTTAACAAGGTTTCGGAGTATGACCTCCAGTGACCCCAGATGACCTTTGACCCCCGCCAAAAGCAATGGGCTTCTTTTTCTCAACATAACGCATCTACATACTTAGCTTGAAATCAATCCAAGCTTTTTAACTTGAGATATCAAGTTAACAAGGTTTACAGAGTTTGACCCCTGGTGACCCCAGATGACCTTTGACCCCGCCAAAACCATTAGGGCTCTTACTCTCAACATAACGCATCTACATACTAAGTATGAAATCAATCCAAGCTTCGTACCTTGAGATACCGTTTTAACAAGGTTTTCGGAGTTTTGAATCCAGTGACCCCATATGGCCTTTGACCCCACCAAAAATAATAGGGTTCTTCATCTTACTAAAACCCATCTACATAGTACGTATGACATCAATCCAAGCATTGCACCTTGAGATATCGTTTTAACAAGGTTTCAGAGTATGATCCCTAGTGACCCCAGATGACCTTTGACCCCCACAAAAAACAATGGGCTTCATCTCAACTTAACGCACCTACATACTTAGTATGGCATCAATCCAAGCTTCGTACCTTGAGATATTGTTTTAACAAGGTTTTGGAGTATGACCCTCAGTGACCCCAGATGACCTTTGACCCCCGCCAAAAGCAATGGGCTTCTCAACATAACGCATCTACATACTTAGTTTGAAATCAATCCAAGCCTCCTAACTTGAAGTATCAAGTTAACAAGGTTTTCTGAGTGTGACCCCTGGTAAGCCCAGATGATCTTTGACCCCTGCCAAAAATGACAGGGTTCTTCCTCTCACCATAATGCAGCCATGTACTGAGTATGAAATCAATCCAAGCTTCGTAACTTAAATATCGTGTTAACAAGGTTTTCGGAGTTTGACCCCTGGTGACCCCAGACGACCTTTGACCCCCACCAAAAACAACAGGGTTCTTCCTCTCACCATAACACATCTACATTCTAAGTATGACATGAATCCAAGCATCCTGACTTGAGATATCGTGTTAACAAGGTTTTTAGAGTTTGACCCCTGGTGACCCCAGATGACCTTTGACCCCTGCCAAAAACAATAGGGTTCTTCCTCTCACCATAAAGCATCTACATACTAAGTATGACATCAATACAAGCTTTCTACCTTGAGATATCGTTTTAACAATGTTTTCGGTGTTTGACCCCTGGTGACCCCAGATGACCTTTGACCCCCACCAAAAACAATAGGGTTCTTCCTCTCAATATGGGGCATCTATGTACCAAGTTTGACAACTGTCAGATTTTCCCTTCTTGAGATATTGTGTTGACCAGCAAAGTGTCACAAACACAGACATACACACATACACACATACATACACACGCCATCATGAATGCATAGGTTTCTCTTATCACGAAACCAAAAAGAGACTCAAATCAAGACAGATTCATAGGTTATCATCTACATAACAACCAGCCTCCCTCCTCCTATCCACCCTTCCCCTAAAAGACCTTATTTTCCTTTCCCAGACTTTTTCTTGGCCTACCTACATTTTAACTGCCCGATGTCATATGCTTCTGAGCACAGTACACTACTGTATGGAAAGAAGGCTCCACAACTGGAGTCACTGTTCATCCTGGAGCATTTACACTGCAAGCTTTTATCTCTTGATTGGGGTCAGACCCTTGCCACCCCTCTCCCCTGCCAAAATCAAAATCAGAGGATTAGATTCAGATCTGATCAGCTTTTACACTAAAGTCATTCAACCAATAATTCATGTTGATAACTCTTTCAAACTCATTAGACTCCTATCATCAGTGGCATTCCAATGTCAGCTTTGTTTATTTGTTATTCCTTTCTACCAGGCTCATTAGATCATGCAAGACCACAGACTTGGATTGCACACATGATAATGGCCTAGAGTTTTGGTCCTTTTTTTTTTTTGGAAATTTTGGCCACAGAAAAATGCCATTGACAAAAATGAATACTGTACCCTCCATACTGAAATTCATATATGGCACCAGCAACATCACCCTGCACATTGCTTGTAATACAATGAACTAAAAATATGGGATTTACATTACAACCAGAAGAATTGAAACTTGACCAGGTAGTTGCATCTGACTGCATGAGAAGGAATTTTCAAGGAGGGCAAAAGGTAGGGAATACGGGATATATCTCTTCTCCTATACCTTAATACTCCTTGGATGATTATCCAACTGACTTTCACTTTATCAAACAGTAAATTGTGCATCAAGAGCCCCTTACTTCCCCTCTCACCCTTCTTCATTTCACAAAAATGTCTACTTCTGTATGACTAGGTAAGAAACTTGTCAGGTTACTTCAAGATCCAGGTTGGAGCAAGTTGACTATCCATCCAGCTCACTAGGGTAAAGTTTATACATCAATAACAAACAGGACAAGAATGGCTTTTACACCAACACACATTGCTTCTTCAAACACATGTTACAAAGATGATTTTAGACACTAACATGAAACAGACATCCTGAGTGAAAGAGTACTCCCTTTCTGGAAGACAGCAGCACAAGTAAAACACTTGGGTACATGCCTGTAATATGACTCACGCAAGCCTTTCACAATATTGTAAAGTGACCTTTGACCTGAGGGAAGTGACCTGAACAAATTGAAAACCCAGTCTCCCTGTTAGATCCACACATGCCTCTTTCAAAATGCAAGTGTGCAGGCTATTCAGTAGAAGCATGGAAGTAGTAAGTATGGTGGGACATATTGGACAGATGGATCACCAGATTTTACAATGTAGCTAAGTAGGTACAGACATTGTGCAAGTAATAATCCATAGTGCTTGGAATCTCCAAAACTCTGCTGGCTTGGGAGACTATGAGCTTGGATACTTCCCTCCTTCATATATATTATGCCCTTTTGGCATACTGATGAGTAGGCAACACTCACTTTGATGAATCTGTGGTGTGTCCATTTTCACATAGTGATGAATGTGATCTTACTTAGGTTCTTTGCTTAATTAATCTTGTATTTGTTTATAGTAATGCAGAGAAAAGCAGATTCTGGCAAAAACTGCATTCGTCATTATGTCAAAATGACCAAATACACATATTTATCACTATGCCAATCTGCCTATTCATCAGTACGCCAAAAAGGGGACTTCACGTACTGCCTGAACTGTTTGGCATGAAATAATCAGACAGTTATTGCAAGTACTGATGGTATGCAAATATAATTAATAGGGGGAAGGCTACTGTAAGGAGAGAAACAGACACAGGGTTTGACACTAAGTTGCTTGCCACACTTATTGTATTGAGTTCATTACTTAGAGCAAGGAGTTGTTCAGTTGCCACTTGGACAACTCACTGCTCAGAGGTAAAACACGCATACTGCACATACTGTGCTATTAATTACTCAATGAGTCAATAAATGGGTTCATCTATTAGCATAGGCAGCACTACATGGTGGGGAGGGGAAAATACTTCCCAGAGTGTCTCCACCCATCCTCCCAACAATTTGTATTTATTTGTATTTACTCCCACGATAACCAGTGTATTAAGCCATGTTACCTCACAGGCTCACAGCATACCGCATTTTTTCACTTGTAAAGAGAAACATTAAAAAATAGCACTGTGGGCTGGGGGGTGGGGGTGTCAAGGCAGAGGATAGATGGCTGATTTCCTGATAGTGTTACAGTGGGTCCCACCGTAGGTAACTAAGCTGATGTTATTTTGTAGGGTTTTGACTAGAGTAAGGCAGACAGAAAATTAACAAAGTATTAAGATTACTTAACATACTGCAAAGTTCTTTAAAACAACCAAATCAGTTTTATTGTTCACATT
>WURT03000016.1:89634-110510 GCA_009936505.3 Holothuria glaberrima
GTAAACCAAGACACCACCCCACCAAGCAGCTGTATCACGAGTATAATTTATTTATGTTAAGTGACATCCATTTTTACTGTTTGTGTCAATAATCTTTAGATACTGCAATAATATGCTACCTAATTCAATTTCCTCTGCCATTTTCCTCTACGTAACTCAGTTCACAATAGGCCAACATCTGTAAGCACCCGCACAAAGATCTTTTTTATAGTGTCTCATCATAATACACCACATGGTAGATTGTAATTGAATAATTATTGTTACCGTTTATGGCAAGACATACCGCCCGACGTAAAATCATCTAAATCTTTAAACATTTTCCAATTAAAACATCATATACTTAATAGGTAACTTATTTATTGTGCAGTGAAACTGAATTTACATACCTTCGTTTTCTTCAGATAATGGTTAACTATTGTGTTCCTAGACATGTATTCCTTACTATATGTTACTTTTATTTTTTGCTATTAAGGTCACTAGCCTAGTTAACAGGTTTCTGTTTTTCTAGTGTCCTTCAAATGATTCATTGCTACTTTGCTATCTATATCAATGTTCTTAATGTACTGTTTATGAAATCATTTGTGAAATAAATTTGAATTGAGTTGAATTTAAATGTTTGCATGGTGAATCTAGAGCAGATACCACGGAGGAAGAAATGGGACGAATGAGAGAATCTGTTGAGGAAATATGGCAGTCAGATACAGTAGGGCAAACTAATGAAATTCATCCAAAGAGAGATTATGAGAAAGCAGCTGAAGTGGAGGTGAGGGAGTTCATGGAACAAGATAAAAGGAGACATAGGGTTGTCATTGGCCCCTTGATGGACTTGTGAAATCCAAAGTTGGGGGTTTAGCGAAGGAGTTTGGATAACATCTAGACTCTTTGAGAGTATGATCAGATTGAAGTATAATCGATTTATAAGCATGGGGGTAAAGAAATTTAATTATAGGAGATTATTGTTTGACAGAGCTCTCAGCTTAAAAGATAGCACTTCACATAGTAACGTCTTCATCAAACCCGATCTGACATTTAAGCAAAGACAGAGATACTTTTAGCCTTGTACATAATTTACATAGTTCTCTTAATTATGTACATAGTTCTTATAATTCTGCTAGTTCTCATTCGCACGAAAACAAGACAGGTACCACCCTCAAAGTATTTTAGTGAATGTCCGCATTACTTTTCAGAAATTGGATTTGTTGGAAAGTTTTTTTTTTGAAATATCAGCCTGATATTATTGGACTAACGGAGTCATGTGCGCACAGTGTAATTAAAGATAGCCTCCTCCATTTCCTGGTTTTGGAAAACCCTATTGAAGGAATCGTGAGGGACCAACAGGGATAGGAGTATGACTTTATGTCCACATAAGGTTTCAGTCCAAGCTGATGTCATTGTTTGACCCTGAAAGGAAAAAAGAGTCTGTTTGAAATTATTACAGGTAATAGGAACGAGGTTTTAGTGGGAGAAAGTTATGACAGTTCCAGGTTTTTTTTGCAATGTAATTCGCAAACCTGTGAGTAATTCAACTGTAAGTTATGGTGAGAGGAATATCCATTGAAATACTCTGCAGTCTGACACCCATGCATGGGGCTGATTTACGGGAGTTAATTCATGATAACTTTCTCTCACAGCATGTTCTCAATCCATCAAGATATGACGCTATATTGGACCTTGTATCTTTGTTTGAACCACAAATAGTGGACAATGTTTCTGAAAGGTTTGACACTAGTGACCACAGCAGTATTACCTTGGTTAGTTAGTTAGATGGGTTTTTAGGGTTACCTCTGATATCACATGCAATGTTAATGTTACCAACCACAAAATTTCTGTTTGCAATATCATCAAAGCAGACTACTCAGCAATTAACTGTTAGTTGAAAAGAGGGTTTAGAAAAGATCTCAGCCCAGGAAGTGTAGAATTTATTTTAAAACAGGGTGAATTTTTCTATTGAATTATATGTGCCTCTTAAAATGTGGGGTACAAGTTTCGGAAACCTATATGGATGGAGGTAGGGCTTTCAGCGAAAGGCATAACAAATGTGAGAAATGGAGTATGTACCAAAGAGATTAAACTGATCTATCTATGTCATTTACAAGAGAGCCCTTAAAAGAGCAAAAATGCTTGCTACAAATATCAAATCTAATTTCAAGTTCTTTTATTCATATGTGAGTTTGGAATCTAATTTTAAAGAGTGTGTGGGGCCCTTAATTGACTCTTCCGGCATTGTTGTGTCACATGAGCTCAAGCTCAATTGCTAAAAAACGTCCTTTCTTCTGTTAATTTTTAGTGTGGAAAACATAAATGTGACATCAGTCTTTAAAAAGGACTCAAATCACCCTGTGGTAATTACCGTCCTATTTGTCTGACCTTTCAGATATGTAAAGTGTTTGAACTGATGATTAGGTCTGTAGGAGTAAACCATCTAGAGAAGTTTAACTTAATCAATGACGCTCAGCATGGCTTGCTTAGTGGTCTTTCTTGCACAACAGACTTGTTGGCTTTCCCCGAAGAGGTAACTCTATTAGTAGACAATGGAACTATTGTTGTTGTTATTAATTAGACTTTATAAAAGCTTTCGACAATGTTCCTAATCAAGATTTACATCAAAATTGGCGGTACATGGCATATCTGGCAAGGTATTTCATTGGATTAACTGTTGGCTTAAAGATAGAGAACAGAGAGTCGTTCTTAATGGCATTTTTTTAGCTGAAGAAAAAATATAAGAGGTCTGCCTCAGGGCTCTGTACTTGGCTCAATATTTTTTTTAATTTATATCAATGACTTTGATGATAATTTGTTTCGTAATATTTTAAAATGTGCAGATGGAACAAAGTAAATTAAACAGATAAACTCACACCAAGATATGCATGCACTAAAGATTGATCTTGGTACTTTATTAAACTGGGCTAATGAATGGCAGATGTGTTAAAATGTACATAAGTGAAAATTTATAAACTTTGGAAGGACTACCAAACAGAACACTTATCAAACGAACGTGTCTATCAGTGTTCCAAGTAGCAGACAGTGAAAAGGACCTCGGTGGGGTAATTCAAAGCTCTCTCAGACAGAGATTACACGTTGCTTACGAAGTTGAAAAGGCCAATCAGATACTGGGCATGATCAGAAGAACATTTTCTAGGTCACAGGAAATCTTAATGCCACAGTACAAGTCACTTGTTAGACTTCATTTAGACTATGCTTCTCCAGTCTAGTCTTTCTACCACAAAAGAATATTATTACATTGGAAAAAGTTCAGCATCGTTTCACACGAATGATCTCCCCTCTCGTTAAAAAGCCATACGAGGAACGTTTGTCCTTATTAAAGTTGATTACACTTGAGACACGCAGGATAATGACTGATGTTCTTGAGATCTTCAAAATGTGTCTTGGATATTTCAGAACAGACGTATAGTCTTTTTCAAGATGAATGTCTCAGTTAGACGTGGCGAAAGGTTCAAAATGTATTAATCTCGGTTCAGACTGGATATCCATAATGTTTTTATACTCAGTATTGTGAACATCTGTGTCAGTTTTCCTGACAGAGTAGTAACTGCTCCATCTATCAGGTTTTTTTCAAGTCATAAATTGGGATCTACCTGACAGTGAGTACGGGTCTTTAACAGCCTTATGACTTCCTACTCATGAAGGTTCAGTAAGCTCTTAATTCTGAACATCTGATACCAGCAATTTCGAACAAAATGCAGTTCAAAGAAGGAACATATTGACAGGTCCAATGGACATAGCATTTCAAGTCTAGGTTTAAATTGGTTTTATGTGTTAATTTAACCGTTGAGCTAAGAACGTTCCACTCTCACCTGAATCCGTCTGTCCGTACACAGGTTGTAGTAGAAAATGTGCTACAACGATCATAATGAAGGTTGTGTATGATGGAAAATTCTATTGTAAAGAATATTAAAACGTTTTTCAGTTGTACCATATGCTTCCAAGTTTTATGTTGCAACAAGAGTTGTAATGAGTATGTTCGCCAGAAAGAGTAATCAAGGAGTGACCAATCTCATGAAAAATGGGTTAAAGTAGTCCACGAAGATCAAAAAAGGGGGTTGATAAAAAGTAAAGGAAAGAGTATTCATCTCTTAGGGTGGTAAAAGGCGTGGGCAAGATTTAAGAGGCTGACATAGAAAATTAAGGTTATCTCCTTGTCTTGTACCTCTTCTGTGGGAAAGACGATCATTGTGATTGAAGGTTTAAGGTATACTTTAAATAATAATGCGGATGGGGTGAAAAGGAAGTAACCCCTGATGTACGAAATCTTCTTTTCGTCAAGTACTCGACGGACCTAATATGTTTGTTACGAAAGCATTGACTACAGACGATTGATCTCTTAGGTTAAAAGAAACTCTCATACTCCTCAATTATCTCGTCAGTGCCAAGACAACTGAAGTGATGTGTTTTTAAGATAACTGGCATGTCAAAAACCAATACGACTGTTCATACATATATTTGTTTTGGCTTTCAGACCTTTTTCTGCAAATAAGTTGGAATACCCATTTATTCTTCCCAGAAAATTGACTCAGTTGTAAGTTATCAACTAATTACTACAACTTTTTACAGTTATGTTGTTTTCTTCTATGTGATGTCATAGATTAAAATGCATTTGAAGAAAAAAGTTTATCCATTACATAAAAAATAATAATAAAATAGTGCAGAGAAGTGGGATACAGAGAACGACTTTGCTTATATGGTGAACAGTCAGTGAAACATTTGCCTTTTCTAATTGCTTCCGAAAGTATGCTTACACCCCGTTCCCCTCCCCCATTCAACAACCAAAACCCCTTTGTTATACCGTCGTAAAAATTGTTAAAACTATACAGTACTTTTCTTTAAAAGTTGCTCAGATATTGCACCAAAATTCCATCTAAAGACCCTCAAACTTCCAAAAGTTTTCAAAGCGAAGGAAGCACTTCTTCTGCCTAGACCCCTCCCACAGGACGGCGGTCTTTAACAACGTTCAGTACCCCTTCTCACCCCTCCAGTCGAGAAAACAGCTTCCTACGCCTGTGAATATGGTGAATTTGCACTATTCAAAACAAGGTTTTTTCACAGTTTAAGTATTTCAAGTCAAGGAGTTAATCAACTGAAGTATTTGTAAACATTCATAAGTATTGAAATCATTAATGCATACTCTCCTTTTCATCTTTACAGTCATGCTAATGAAAATAATATCAAGAATATTTCCTCATTCTTCTTTCATTGCAACAAGATGCGATCAGTGTGAGTTTGAATAATTTGAGTCAAATATATCTGTTCGTGTTTTGTTATTTATTTCTTCAATAAAGGCGGAAAAAATATCCTTTAGCATATTTTTAGTGATGTACCTGAGTAAATTTCTTCTCCGGCCTTTGCTCTTTTGTTATACAAAATACATGATTACCTCTCTTCTTTTCTTATGTTTGCATTGAAATATACGTCATTTCGCTTCAATTTACTTAAAACGAAGGTGGATTAACTCAAAAATATTTAGACAGATTACACTCTAATGTTTGGGGAAAATAACCTTTCACAACCGTTCTTTAGCTAATATTTATCAAGAAAGGCGAATCTATCCTTACAAGTTAAAACTTTATAAATGTAAACCATTCTCCTCTGTCTTGTTCTGGAAAACACGGTACTGACAAATTATTCTCACAATGATGTTATACAAGCTAACATTTTCAAGGGTAAAACCGACATTAATTTGTTGCAAGCGTATTCCAGAAACATGCAGATACAGTGGAAATTGTTTCTACAATAAGCATATCTTTACATTAGTAGAAAATGGTATTCTGTGGTTTCATTCCAGCTCTTTACAGAAAAATATGATAACAAACATACCAGGCAGAACTTTTCAAAACTGTTCCAGCCTTGAAGCTTTGTAAGTAAATGTTGCACGCATTGAAGGCATTACCAACTATTCTAACAAAGTTTCATAATAAATCTGATAAGTTCAGGAGATATTCTGCTACTTCGGGAGAAATTCTGTGAATTCAATTAGTATCATTACAAGTTCGTTTCAAATAAGCTACATATGCATGATTATTCAACAGTCCTTAAGCTTTACTTATAACGTGGGTTACGAACTAGTTATGAAACAAAGCTTACTCAATTTTATCGTTTCATCTTTGCAGAGATATTTCTTATAATCCAATTCAAAGCATAAGTAACTTCAGCTTCATGGGCTTAACTGCGATAAAATACATGTAAGTGTATTTTTATCTTTCTATCACCTCGTCCAGTTGATACATTTGTACTGCAAAGCATCCAAATGTCATTTTCCCTCTTACAATTAACAATAGTATAGTGGCAAAGGGGTGGGGCACAAGTTCAAACAAGAAAATCTTGCTTTCTCATTTCACTCCAATTGAATGGCCAATATTGGAGAACATACCTCGTGCGCATTTGAAGCCCCATGAGTTAGTAAGGACTTTCCATCCCACCCTACCCCCATGCGCCCCAAGAAAAATTGTCTGGTCATGCCACTTATCTGCTACAATTAATTTGCAGATAAATCAGAATCATTTCGTTATTTCATTAAATTTATCTCAAAAGTTACTATACGATCCTATCAATGAATTTGGATGCTAAAGAGAGAGCGGTGCTTTACGTACAAAACATTTTAATTAGAAACGGAGAACTACCTGTGGCCTAATTTTCAAGTAGCAATGAACACGGTGCTACATATAACAAATATTATAGTGTTTTTTTTTCTTTCGTCTCATTTCCAAGCCGCACAGTAGGTGTGTGCTGAGTAGAATATATCACGTCATGTAGGCATAAACTGAGATGTATGAAAAGCCATGTTATTCCTTTTTGTTTTCGCTGAACCGTTTAAATTTTTATTCACAATAGTGTGAAAAGCTATTTTCCTTCGTTAAATAGCTTGCCAAAACTTTCTGCATCATTTTTTTTAATTTTATTTCTAAATTTTTGGAACTTAAGCATTTGTCTTTAATTCCCTACTTCATTACCTTGCCTTGAATCTCTTCACAAACACCTGTACATATGCTACTCCGTTTTAATGATCTGTGTGAGAAAAATTTCTCCCAGAACGAATGCAACGATTTTTAAAGGCTTCCATAGAATTTATGAAAAATGAAAACAATAAATGGTTAGATTTGGGTCAAGTTTAGGGCAAGGACAAAAATGAGGGTTACTCCATTTGTCACAGGAATATGTCTGATGACAAAACTGAGTATGCTTGATTGACTGAGCAAACTCTTCATTTGTATCTAGCAACATAGGTTTGTGATTCCATCCTGCTTTCTTGAAGAAAATGTGACGTCTGGAGAAACCTGCCATGTACCTTTTATCTCGCATTTTTTACTTATCCTTTCAGTCGTAATTGAAGGCCTGCATATACCTATTGGCACATATTTTTGTTAAGCTTTATATCTGAATTTTGGTGGTTGTGCGTCCTTGACGACCTGTCCATTAGCACGGCTACAATCTTCACATTGTAAATAATTTGCCAGGCAATTTTCGATTTCTTAAACCTAAACTTTTTTCCGTCCAATTCTCAATTTTCACAGCTCCATCAGAGATCTTTATGAGTTACATGAAATTCAGTCTTATGCGCTACATAGCGTTTGTGAGAACGCCATATCCATGTGAGTGTACAACTAGTGCTCTTAGATACATAACCTTTATACATAATATTTGAAGAACATTTTAAATCTTGAAAGAACTCCTACTCATCTACATGCACACGAATGTCAAAAATAGATCACAAAATTATTAGGAAATGCTTAGGTTCAATGTTTTTTGCCGGGCTCGTTGCCAAGGTGGGCTAGGGGTCTTATAAAACTCCTTTCCCAAATAAATTTAAAGTAAAAAGTAATTGCTTTCTACATTACATCGTTTCTGACCCACTAAAATATTTCACCCCCTTCATTATCTTGTCAAGATCCGGGACTGTCTTGCCCCAATGTTCAATCCAGTCATGGTGCAAAAACTGTATGTTATGTAAACTGCGCACATCCTTTAACCGGAAAATCTTTGTTACATTCTTTTATAGATTTATATCAAGGTGTCCAAATTTAAAAACTTTACCAGTCGGTCTATTCACCAATTGCAAAAAGGTTATCCGTCTGTAAGTGTGATTTCTGCCTGCACTCACTAAATGATGTTTTTAATTAAAAAAAGGGCATTATATCAAGGTATCATTTTATGAAGTAAGTAGAATATTACTTCCTTTCTTCATGATGCATTTTCTTTGAATTGTCTTTATTCAAAGGCAACCTTAAGGTAGCAGTTCGTTGTGAAAAAAGTTTTTAGTATGTGACTGTGTTACACCAATACATGGATATAATAAAGATAGCATTGAATTTTACTGCGACCGTTTTATCTATTTCCAGCAGTCAAGTTAAGTTTTATCTACGTTTCAAGATATTTTTTCTGTCGGTAATTTGTTTAGCTGAATCACATATATTAAAACTAAATTGGTTTTTGATAAACTATAATTATCTTTTTACAAAACTTGAAATATTCTACACCAAGTGACAAAATGACTTACCTACTGTACTCTCTAGAAGTAAACTAAATATAAGTAGTTACAATGATAACAACTGACTTTCAACTGTTGCAACCATGTCTCATTCCTAAATACGTTGTTTAAAGTAAGCTTAATCACATTCTTGCCATCCCGATGGGATGGCAAGGACATACCCATCCTAACTTGTTGTTTTGAACTGACTTAATTCCCATTTTAAAACAGGCAATATTGCTTCACGTGACCTTTGTACCTCACCCTTCACCTACATTATTAAGCAATCGGCTGACACTGATTATTTCCTTGGTATGGAAACCAATGATTGTCTTATTACTACAAAGTGTGTGCATTCAAATTCTATAGTGCTGTTGCCCCTGTAATATTTTGGTTTCCCTAACTTATTCATTATGTTCTACCCACAGTGGGTAACATGTGTTATTTTGTCTTACCATACACGATATTACGCATCTTGTGAAACAACAGGTCGCTTGACGGAAACGGAATTACAACTATTGACTCTGCTACGTTTCCATGGTTGGAGTATCTACAAAACATGCAAGTTCTCAGATTTAAAACTGTTTCATAACGTTGTTCTCCTCCATAGGTTTCCTACGCCTTTAATCTTCTCCCATGTGTATTGCAAGTTGTAGTAGCAAACCAAGCAAGCAAACAATGTATCATCATAGCTCACTTAAGTGGATTTTCCGTTCGGATTTATTTACTGTATTGCACTATACGATTTGTTCATCGACGGGTTGAACGAGACAGTAGGGCTAATCCCTAGTCACAGTAACAGTAGAATAAAGCAGTAATAAATAGTTCATGTTCCTGCAATCGAAATCATTTTAGATGCTCAATTGTTCCAGCCAGAGCTTGAACAGTTAATCCGCATTTTAAAAGGCGATTTCCTGCGCACATGAAACTCTAAGACCTGTGGCGGCAAATTTGTGTATTGGATTCTTATTTCCTGCAATCTAGGTGCTTGAGATGCCAAGTTATCTGCTAGTTCTAAACCTCAGCCAAGATGGTGGTTCCTTTGCTTTGGTCTCGTATGGTACCCGTCTCTAGAGAGGGCCCCTACAAAAATTCCGGATCACCTTTTGTAGGCCTGCAAATGGTAGGCCACTCACTGTGTTTCAATCTGGAGGTAAAACCAATTTCAAAGCAAAGCAAAGTCGGCTAGTTAACTGGTCCACCCGAAGGTGCTTCAGTCCGGCGCGCAACCGACTTTTTCGGCTGGGCAACTGATTTTAGAGGCAAGCCTATGCCAAGTGGGAGGAAAGCCGGAGTACCCGGGGAAAAACCCACGTACATCGAGGGGGATTCGAACCCATGCACATGTGAAACATTGGTGCACATCAGCTGGAATAGACCACTCTGCCACTCGACGACCCTTAAAAAAAACAATTTTTACAGTTTGCTCTTTTATAAATTTTAATTGGTCGGGGATGAAGCTTTTTCTCTGGTTTTCTAGTTTGGAATCTCTGATGAAGCTTCTCATTTGACCAACATCCATAATGAAAGTAACAAACAATTTGATGTCATAAATAGGTTCTAAAACTTGACTTTCAAATCTTTTTATTTATTTTCAGGTATCTACCGGGGAACCATTTTATCAACATCCCATCGAGATCATTTGAACGTTTTGAAAGTATCGCAATTTTGTAAGATGGCTTGACTGAAGTTTTGAATTGATTTTTCTTCAAATTTTTCTTGATACCCATTAATCACGTAAGCAATTTCATTAAAGGGGATATGGCATCCCCAAAACAGAGAGTTGCTTGCAACTATCTGACCAAACATATTTAATAATATCCCCAGAGTTCCAAATACAGTTGATAACTGCAGTTTGATTGACATTCATTCAAACAATACGGTTTCACTCTGGTTGGTCAACAGTGAATCGTACAGTCAGCTGTGCTCCCAATTTAGCTCATACACTGTGTTTGACAATATTGCCTCAAGCAATTTAAACTCAGTGAATATTGTGGTTGGCCAAGAGGTAATAAGACAGGAGGTTCAGTTTAAATTGGAGGAAGAGCTATAGATGTGAACTGGTAGCGAGAATTGTTACTCTGGGGTGAGATTTGAGTGCTTTTAATATTTCATATTCCTTAACATTTGCAAATGTTAAAGTTTTGTTTTCATTTACGTTTTTTCGATTTGGAAAATGTTCAAACTCTTGTTTGTGATGGAGTGTATTTATATTAAGTGGACAAATCGTGCCCAAATTTGATGGTTTGTTCGTACCCAAAGTTGTTAACAAGGGTAACAACAGTTAACAAGGTGAACAACAAAGCAAGAAAAACTAATTTATAGTAGTTCAAGTCCAACGTTCAGACCACGTGAAGACAAGGTTCCAAGTTTCATAATGAGACGGTTTTCGGCAGCCAGGCGATCATGATCGGAACCTCGACAAGAAATGGCCGCCGAAACCACCACGTCATTGATCGAACATGCTAACGGGGGGTTGAAATGTGTGGCTAAAGAAAACCCTGGGAGGTTTTTATTTAATTGACGTCAGGTGCTTGGTGACTCGAGTACTTTCGGAGTTCAATTGAAAATGCCCTCAGAAAGGCAAGAGATACCCCCGCGTTCGAAAACACTGACATTCAAAAACCGTCAGCCAAATTCTAATCTGAGAGTGCCATTGGTAACTGAGTACCTTCCCGGTCTACCACCACTCGCCAAATTTATTCAAAACATCTTCCCATTCTTCAGAGCACGGCTCACCTTAAGTCCGATCCTCTCGTTACTTTTTCGCGCCCCCAAATTTACGGGACATTTTGGTACGGGCAAATCTTCAAGACAAAACCTCAGTCCAGGCAAACAACGAAAATTTTTGTTGTTCACCTTGCCCGTCCAAATGCAAGACGTGCGCTCTGATTGATTCCACTGAATACTTTCTGAGCTATAAAACTGCACGCACTTTCCAAATTAGACAATCAATTGTCTTTCCAAAAGCTTCATATATCTCATCTCCTGCAATTTATATGGAACGCAGCACGTGGGGGTAGGATAAAAAATCCCTAAGGATGAGAATGACACAGCACAGGTCAGCAACTAAAACCTAGGTTAGACAACCTGTAGCAAACCAGTTCAGTCTACCGCATCATTCGATAGAAAATGTATGTGTCATTGCTATCGAACAAAACGATTCATTGGATAACAGAAGTCGGAAGATAAAGGGAAATTTCTGGTAATGTTGCTTGAATATCCGAAGCGACTTACCAACAGTGTGATGGGATTACACTCCAGGCCTAAGTAATCCGATCAGACCTTCCCGTCACGTCTTTTTCAATAGGCTTACCCAAAATTACCTCTTCCGCTGCTTCAAAAAAATGTTTCTTACACTCCTTGTTATAATCTCGTGATCAAGCACTGAAAAGCTAGTATTGCCCGAAAGCTTTGCAAAAATCTTTTATGGCTGTAATATTTACCAAATTTCAAGCCTGTACTGCTGTCACTTATCCCTTTCGAGATCCAGCCATTCATTCCTGTAGCACAGTTGTTATACAGTATTTCCGTTCACATATGTATATATATATATATACAATGAGAATAAGGAAATGGTGAAAGTCAACTACAAGCCAAAAAAGATGGAAGAACAGCAACAGGCTTGGAAGCTTTCGGTTTTTAATCAACCTTCGTCAGCCAACCTGAAAAAAAGCAAGCACACAAACTAATATAAGAGGCGAATTTACAACTTGAGCAAGTATAAAAGGTTCAAAAATCCAAATCGTTAAGGCAATAAAAGATTCAACTCTAAAAGAGGATAGAGGCTGGCTTCTTCCCAAGGAGCTTAACATAAATGAAAACAATGGAACACTTGAAAATACAAAAGTAGTAAAAGCCGACTCTCGGAGATGAAAGAGGCAAGACAAACTAAAAACGAATATAAAAGGATTACAAGTTGGGGTGAAAGGAGAGGGCGGGCAAGGGATTAGTTTAAGTAATTGACCCTCTTGTAAGAATTAAACTCCTTCCTTTTGTTAAGACCGAAGGGATGGAAAGTACACAGCTGAGCCATCCAATAAGCTTCCCGTTTTGTTAAAATAACGTCTACATTACTGGTGCTATGAATTTTTTCAAAGATTTGCGAATATTGTTAAGTACATGTGAAACAGAATTAAAATGCACAGCCAATTCACATCGTCCTTTATTATTGATGAGATCAGACTTATGATTACGAAACCTAACTTTAAACTGAGTAGCGGTAGACCCTACGTACTGTATTTTAGATTTTAAACAAGTAGCTAAATAAATGACATTGCCTCAAGTGTGGAAAGACTCAATTTGATCTTTGTTTTAACTTTCTAGATGACAGTAAACATGTTACAAGTGTGAGCACAGGTAGAAGATACCAAATCGCTGATTTTCTTTCTTGTACGACTCACAATGTCATTTATTTAGCTTCATTATTATTTTTAGCTTGTAGTTGACTTTCACCATTTCCTTATTCTCGTTATATTCATTTTTGGTGATGTCTATGAATCCCTTTCGGATCCTACCTGCTATCGTGAGAAATATTTTTGGTATACAGCTTTTTCACTCCACTTAAATATATATATATATATGGTGTGTGTGGGTGTGTGTGTGGTTTTGTGTTTGTGTTTGTGGGTGGGTGTGAATCTACGCTATGTTGGTTAGTGGCTTAGAGACCTTTTTAGGCCATTTTACCTCTAACATAAGCACTTTCTCTGCACTAAAAGACGACTTTATTACATGAATGACAAACGTAATCTCCAGCAGGATTTGAACCAGCGACCTCAACAGCTCAGTAGTCACAGCATCCGCTTGGTACGCGAGCCAGTTACAACCAGGTACAAAGATTCTGGGAGAATTGGGTAGTGCTGTCTCCAATAAATTGAGTAAAAGGGATAAGAATGTCACCCTCGTTTATCCTCACACATTTGGTTAACAGCATCGCAGCAATTAAATAGAGTAGCTGAGATAAATAAGAATGAGCTTTTTTTATAATATAATGATTTGTAAATCACATAAGGTACAAACTCTTGTGAAATAGCAATATAGAACAGAACATTAATAAAATGCATCGCTTTCTACCACATTTATCGTACATAGCTTACAGTCTGATCTTTACCTCCTGTTAGATAAATTGGAAGTTTTTATTTGTTCTAAAAGTAAAATAATGCCTCTTTACTTACAAAACAATGTGAGGAGAAGTTTTGCAAGGTCCATTATTTACCTTTCTCTTTTTTCTTTGTATTCTTTCAGAATTCTTGCATCTGGTAGACTGTTGGAGATACCAGAGATGCTTTTCTTCAAAACTTCCATTACAAACATACTGTGAGTTTTCATGGTTGAACCCAAGTTCGCTATTCTATGATAAAAATACAATTTTCTCCTCAGATGCAGTTTCCTTTATCTGTTTTGGTTGACCTTTCATTTGATCTTCCATGTTCTAAACACACATTTATGGATCTTTCCACTTATCTTGCTGTAAGCGAAACACGTAAAGAAAGCATAAGTTCGAGTAAAGTAAGTACTAATACATCCAGAAGTTATGAACTAAATGCAACAGCAGTCTTGTTTACAAGATCTACATAAGCGAACAAGCAACAACACTTAGCGTAAGTTATATTCAGTTGTTTTCAAACCATAAAATACAATGTTGCTTATACTTTATAATGTTTAATCCGTGTAAATTTGTATTTTCTTTGATGAAACGAGCATAATGATGTTGCTCTCTTAATGATTCACCTTTACGCCAACACGTATAGATTTTGTTGAATAATATTTCAATAATATCAGAGAAAATGTTACAAAGTGTTTCAAAATATAACATAGTAAACCCTTTTCGTAATTCGCCTAGACATGCACAAAAAACCTTTTTCTAAGACCTCTTTACACAATGTAGAATCTATAATAAAGTAAAAAGCAAAGTTTTTTCCTCTCTGTTTGAAGGACTATTTATTCATTCGAAAAATCTTGATAGTAAGAACTGTAATGTAATTTCTCTTCCACTGTTCAAGAACAACTTTTGCATAAAATTGTGAACAGGCCTTCAAGACAGAGGTTATGTTAAGGTTTACTGTAACCTTAATCTGTCAATAGGATGCTGCAATCCCTCCAACCACCAACCCACATTTAACTTTGTTGTAAGGTACCACATAAAATTATGCAATGGTTGGCATTTTATTACACTTTAAGATGACATATAAATTACCTAATTCTCGAAATTTCTTTCAACTGTTAACTTTTAACAGTTCAACAAATAACTGGAAAATTAATCTATAGAGCAACATTTGGAAACCATATATCGTCATCGTCCTCGCAAAGTCAACATAAAAGTTTGAACATTGTGTTTTAAACATTCTCCTGACATTTTTATCAAGCACTGATATACTTAAATAATGGACGTTAATTGACTGAACTTCACAATGTTTTCTACTCCAGGGATTTGGGAAACAACCTGCTGAAGACGGTTCCCGAAAAACTATTTGTGTCTCCCTCTACAAGACACACAATGGGAACTCTGGTTTTAAGTGGCAACAAACTTGAAAGTATCCCACGAAAGTTCTTCTGGAACCTGCCTCAGCTAAAACAGCTGTAAGGAATGATTATTTAATTTATCAGATGTAAAAGAGACACAGCTGTTGGGGACGATAATATGTTTACCTAGTATCAGCGTTAGGACATGTGTGACTACAAATATTTCAGTGTTTTATTCAAGTTTGTAATCGATTAAAACTGTCCTCTTGGATTCCTTGTCGAAGGCTAAAGGAAACTATGCAAAAACACAGGCGATTATGGGTATATGTGTGTATGAGTGTGAGTATGTATGTGAGTTTGTGACCCTTGGCTTGTGAACACGGTATCTCAAGAGAGCGATAATGGATAACTTTCAAACTTGGTATGTAGAATTATTATATTAAGAGAAAGATCCATATTGTTTTTGGTGAAGGTCAAAGGTCATGTGAGGTCATAAGAGGTGAAAAACCGAAACCTCGTAAACACGATATCTTTAGGAAGGAAGCATGGATGCTTTTTATACTTGGCGTGTGGATGCGCTATAGTCCAAAAATAGACTCTATTGATTTTGGTAAAGGTCAAAGGTTATCTTAGGTCACTGGGTTAAAAATACGAGATTCTTGAAAACTGCTTGTAAATGCGATACCTCAAGATAGCAATGATGCACAATCTTCATACTTGGTATATCACTTTACCATATTGAAAGAGAGAACCTCATTGTTTTCAGTAGAGGTCAAAGATAATTTGAGGTCATAAGAGTTGAAAAACCGACAACCTTCAAGACAGGGATGATGGATCTTTTCCATATTTGGTTACTGATGTGTTACTTTAAGAGAATCAAAATCTCCAAATTGTGTCTTAAAATGATTAGAAACACTATATGCTGAACGAGTTCTTAGATTGCGTAGTGGATTAGAGCTCGGTTTCTCACGCAGACGGTCCCGGGGATTCCATCCTAAGACAGGTTCTTGAATGATTTTTTTCATTGTTTTATTAAATTTATGGTAGGGTTCAGAGGTCATATGGGGTCAGCAGAGGTCAAGATGTGAAAAATCGTAAAAATGAAAAGGTTAAGAAGTGTAAATTTGAGGGAGGAACCGAGTCAGTGACACAAATCATTCCCTTTCAGCAAGGAATCTTTAGGCCTTTGAGCTTTCTGGTTTATAATCTTTTCTTCTTAAAAGGGATCTTAATTTGCGTTTGCCTTCAGTACAGCATTATCAATGAAAATACCTCTTCTGTTGACACATGCACAAGTATTACCTCATCTGCTAAATATGTACAACAGGCTTACAAATTTACTCATAGCTATAATTTCAGCTCTCTTTGTACCTTCGCGTTAAGATAGCATTCAATCATACTCGTCGCTTACATATGTTTTCCTAACTAGGCATCTTTTTCAAAACAACCTAAAACAATTGCCGGAAGGTATGCTGTCCTACACTAGCGTCAAGACTCTGTAAGTATAACTTACTGAAATGGATTAGAATTTATAATATGGATATCGAATGAGGTTGGTCATCGAATGCGACAGACTTCAAAAAAGTGGTTTAATATAAATCGGATACATTCTAGCTGTGTGTTGGGAACTGCTCTATAATTAAACCTAGGTTGTTGGAACCATACCTTCATTTGTTTGAAAGGCTTATTTGTTTGAAAGTAGACAGTCAGGAGCACTAAGAGTAATTGATACGTCTATGTATATACATAGGTATTCGTATATATTAACGTACGTGTATACCTATGCATACATGTACTTGAACGTTTACACATATAAATACACGTAAATGGTTTGTATACGTGTATGTATTTGATGCTGGCGCCATTTCAGCATAGATTCCTTTGCGGCAAGGAATCAATTAAGAGTCATCCTACGATAACCATAATGATAATATTTCGAAATAAGTATTTTTTGATCGACGGTGTCTAAAGCCTTAGAAAGATCGAGAAAGACACCACGGCTAATTCTTTATTCCCAAACTAATGAATAAAAAGATCTGCAACATGAGAAAAATGGGTATTGTGGACTTGCCTGGGAGAAAACGATATTGATGTTTAAAGATAACATCCTTTTTAGACAGGTAATGGTAAAGACGATTATAAACAATGTTCGATGGTTTTAAAAAGACAAGGGAGAACAGCAACTGGCCCATAGTTTTCTATTGTAATTTTTTTAGAAATTTTATGGACATTTCTATAGGTTTTATAATTTCTTTTTATATTTTTGAAGGAATCTTCAAGGTTTCTTCATAGAATTCAAAAGAACTTTAAAAGCGGCCGGTAGCTTTGTAATGCAACCCAGCGTAGGCTCTGAACTCGTTATGAATTATTTAGATTTTCATCCAAATAATCAATGAATTGAGATCTACACATAACTTAAAACTGCACACAGCGTGTAAATAAAAGGTAGGCTTCCACAAGAGATGTGAACGTTACATGATTGTTATAAGAGTTCTCAGTAATACGGTTGCATATTTTGTTAGTCTTTACGTAATATTTTACTTTTTTTATCAATATTGTAAATTGCTGATGTTGGCCTTTATCAATTCATTAAAAAAAATTACTCATTACTTTGAGTTGGTTGATATACTTTATTTTTCTGGAAGGTATCTTTAACATTGTGCTCGAAGTTAGCAACTTAAAATCGGTTCAGGACTGCTTCCAAATACGTTCAGTCCCGAGTCTCGGGGTTTACGAGTTACTCTACAGAATGTTTGAATTGATAAAGGCATAGTCACTGCCACTTTACAAACAGGCAAAATTCGGATTATAGCAGTAGGTATCATTCTTCGTTTTTCTTTCCCCCTTAAGCTACTTGTTTGGAAATCAAATATCGAGACTAACGAAGAATTTTTTCCAAGCAAACAACTCCAGTAATTTAAGTTTACTGTGAGTAACTCATAGAAATTTCTCTTATTCCTTTGATTCTCAATGATTTTTTTATATTTGGACCGCAAATAAAAAAATCCAATATTAACATATTTAATTGGAAAATGACTTTATATTATATTGTAAATGATTTATTTTTCAAGTATAGTATGGTTAAGAAATGTTTTTTATTATTGTCTCGGTCATTCTCTACAGTCAAGTGCAAAGAAATCCTTTGGAATCCATATCGGCGGATTTTCTTTCAGGCATTGAAGATCGAGGAAAGGTGTCAGTATATATACTCTCTTAATTTCACATCCACGTGATATCGGAAAGAAAGTTCATAATTTATGCAGTATATTTTTTTATATGAAGCAAATGCATGGTCATTGCACGTTTCTTTAAAATTCAAGCTCCCCACTTATTTGCTATACACTCTAAAAAAATCAAGTGCTAAAAATGGTAGCACTTAATAGGTGCTGACGTTGAATCAGCACCTGAAGTGCTGTTTTATCACTTGTATGGTGCTAATGTACAGCAACTCATGGGTGCTGATAGATTTTTTGGAAATTATGGAATATTCCTGTTTGGTAGGCGGGGCTTTTTATCTAGACAATTTTCTCATCAACGATTTCAACTGCGACAACAAACGTATTTGAATCTTTCATTTAGTTAGTAATTAAATAACTACTTATTCCCCCTGTTCGGCAGTTTTAAAGCCGGGTAAATGGTATAGTTTATAGCATTTGTTTTGTAAGTAATTATTAAGTATTATATATAAACTGCAAACATGACTTTAAATGTTTTTTTAATGACCTACGCATTATAAAAGTCAGTATATTGCGCCAGTTTGAGAAAGAGGATTCCCGACGCCCCTTGATTCTTCGTAAGAGTGTCGAGGGGAGAATTGACATAGGAAACCATTTCCAAATGGTCATAGCATCATTCCATGGTATGGATTCTGCACTTGGAGTGCTGTCCGTTATAGGGCACTTTCAAAATGCTGTAAAATTTGTCTTAAAGTGCTGAATTCAACACTTTATTTTTTAGAGTGTATATACTTTGCCCTATATTAAAAGTCTCGTATTCTACATTAAGATAATAACATGCAAAAGTCTCCAAAGTTGTGTCACTTTCGGTTTTAACATTCCATAACCTGATAAACCTTACTCTTATACTACATTAAGAGGTGTTCAAAGTGTGAACCCAGCCACGAATGCTTCAGATTACATTCGATTGAAAAACAAGAGATTTGTCACTCGTAATTCGTGCCTCGACATATGCAACGCTTATCTGCGTTAGTCAGTTTTTGAAAACGAAATTTAACTCTGTTTTAACGAAAGTAAAACCGACGAAAGCAACTGCTGAAAGCTATTTTCTACGGAGCTTGCAAGCTATCATGCAGATGCTGCGATATTAAGTGGCGATCTTAAGTTGCCTATTTAAGTAACAGAAGCTCAATATCGCAATGTCTTGACTGGAAGATGTTAACAACCGACACCTTATTATCCCATCAGTTTTGGATAAAATATCAAGATATTAATTTGCAGGATCTCAATATCCTAATATCTTCATCAAAAGATATTGAGATATTGACAAACAAACTCTTGTTATTTCAACATTTTAGTGTGAATATTTACATATTAACTGACAAGATCTCAATGTCCCTTACATTTTTACCTGAAGGTATACAGTATTATGGTATGAAAATTAAGGATCTTGTTCCCTGAATATTTTCTGGAAACATGTATAGATACTAAATTCCCTGATCATAACGTATTATTACTTTTACTGAAACATATTGAGATAGTGACATTCGAGATTTGTCATCTCAATATTTTAGAGTACAACGTTTAGATATTAAATTAAAGGATCTCCATATCTTATTATCTTTATTTGAAGATATTGAGATGTTGACATTCAAGGTTTGATAGTTCAATGTTTTAGTGTGAAATATTTAGATATTAAACTACAGTACACCCGTTTCTTAATATCTTTACAAGTAAAATATTTAGATATTGACAGCTGAGATGCTGATATCGCAGCATTTTAGAGTAATATATTTCACATTAAGTTAAGAGATCTAAATAATTACAAGATATTATTATCTTTTTAGGTATAAATATTTAGACATTAGATTAAATAATCTTTATATCTTTAAATTTGGCAGTGGGATATTAAGATATTGATATCCAAAATCTTGTTATCTCAGTGTGTTACCGTAAAATATATAGCTATAAAGCAACACGAGCTCAAGATCTGAATATCGTGAAAGTAACTAAATATTAAGACATTGAGATCCTCTCATTTAATATTTCAAGATTTTAAGCTAACATATTGAGATAAAAGATCTCGAAAGTCAACATCTCGATATCTTTTGGTGTAAACAAAGCGATGTTGAGGACCTGCAATAGATCATGTCAAAATTTTACCATAAAAAGTTAAGAAAATAAGATCTAAAATCTTAATATCTCAACATCATTCTTCCACGACATTAAAATATTGAGCCATATACTTTGAAATATTGGAATGATAAGACCTCACAAGTCAATATCTCAATATTTTCCAATGAAGAAATTACGTTTTGGAGAATCTTTTGTTGAGTATAGAAATATTTTACGCTTAACTGAGGTAAAAAGATGTGGGATTGTTATGTCAAAATATCTTACTGAAAAAGTCGAAATGGGCAGATAATATCTCAACATCACCATGACACCTTAAAAACTCCGTACTTACCAGCTCTTATCATATCCCCATAGTTTTATGTTAATACCGTTATAATGTTGTGTAGAGTATTTCCAATGTCATGATCAAGCCTCTTGAAGGTCATTTTCAATTGGTAGAATCAAAGAAAACGGTAAATGAATGTAATTAGTTAATTCTTCATGAATGTTTATATTAAGGAAGCCATGTGACTTGGCCCGGAAGCCCGGAAGGAAGTCTTGCACCCGACCAGTTAGCTTTCTCACGGTCTCGGAGAGAACGATTTTACAACCCGATCTGTTAAGAACAATTTTACTGATTGCAT
>WURT03000016.1:111978-123598 GCA_009936505.3 Holothuria glaberrima
TTGGTTGGAAGTTACAGTAATGCTTGCATACAGCATAACTTGCACAGTACAGTAGATGTGCATAGGGACAGGGGTAGCGTAACTTGCTCAGTACAGTAAATGTGAATAGAGACAAGTGAAGCACTTAAAAGGGAATATTTACTGTACTAAGTATGTCATGAATGGTAGGAACATACAATTTGTTTTATTTTGGGATGTAAAATTGAATTGTTTATGTCATATGATGTACTAAAATGTTTAAGTTGATGTCGTTGTGCACATAAAATCTCATATTTGCTTCAAATTTTGAACAGAAGTGATAATCATAGAGCAAAAATGCATGTGATTGATGGGATAAAATGTGACTGACGGGACAAATTTTGAATTATTTTCTTTATTAAGTATGATTGAACTTTTTTTCTCAGGTTTTTGTATGAGTCTAATTTACTAGAAGATAGATTAAACTTAAAAAAAGTATATATATGTACAGAAAATATACAACTTTCTTATGTTTTTTCGTGACTGACGGGACATTTCAACACCCAAATTTGAAAACTGTAATATACATACACATTGTTTCTACTTGGGTGTGATTTATTTTCTGGACTACAGTTAAGGTGTCAACATTGACAATGAAATATTAATAAATTTCTTTGGTGCTTTTGCACTACATCACTTGGGATCAAGATTTTTCAACAACTTTGGGGTTCTCACAACCCCCTCAGTCTCTCCAACTTCAAATTGCTATAAAAATGTATTGAATTACAGCAGGCACAAAGAAAAACTAGTTTGTGACATCTCAGATAGTCTACTTTACAGGAGGAAAATAATTGAAAGCATTGGATAAAATTGAAAAAAATGATGCAAGTGCAAACATTTCTACGGAATTAGCCAGTAGTTATTTAGAACAAAGAGTTTATAGTTTTATAACAAGTTTAGTTTAAAACAAGAGGAGTCAGTGGTTTCTTTCCCTTCCTTTAATAAATGACGTACATTTTTGAGATTATTAAAAATTGTGGCGGTGTATTTAAACATCTGTGAAATCACCAAAAGTAGACTCCTTTAGTTTTCTGGTTTAGATTGTCACTGTTCATTTTAGTGATGATAATTTTTGCCCATTGTAATCCTTTGAACATTCAGAGGTTTTATTTTAAATGTGTGGTAGCCTATCTTCTTATTCTTTTAAAAAAGGTAGAAACTTTGGGTTAAATCTCATTGTTATAGGGTTAGACTTGTGGTGTAGAATTCAACCAACTACACATTTTAATACTGTAGGACTCAGCAAACAGTTTTTGTATGTTCTTCATAGTGAGCACGTACTTACAGTGTCTGTCTAGTGCAAGGCATATTGAAATGTGCTCTTGGAAGAAGGGGTGTAATATACCTTACTTATCATTTGGAAGATGGAAACATTATATAAGCCTTCGGGTGATATTGTCATTCATACCCTATTTGCAGTTCTGCAGACATTAGCAGATGAAGGTGCTATACTTCAAGTTTGTATTAAAGGTACAGTAATTTGAAGAGAGTAGGAGTGATGTCATATCCTTCCATTAGCAATTCTTCTATTTGCACATCGTTTGTTATGAGCTTTTAAGAGTACCCCTATGGGGATGTAAAGTTTTTAATATCCCTATGCCTCTTATGCATAAATTAAAGAAATGCAAAAATAAAACTGAGG
The DNA here is from genome assembly GCA_009936505.3 of Holothuria glaberrima. Classification (NCBI taxonomy): domain Eukaryota; kingdom Metazoa; phylum Echinodermata; class Holothuroidea; order Aspidochirotida; family Holothuriidae; genus Holothuria; species Holothuria glaberrima. The sequence continues at coordinate 113,639 of WURT03000016.1, forward strand.
AGAACAAAATGAGTAAATCAGGTTTAAAAACAGTTTACAGTTTATTAATGTGAGGTTGTGATGTCACAAAAGCATGCTAAGCTGATTTGGATTGAAATATGATATATTTATCTGCTAGTATTTTGACAACCTCAGAAACATCGAATGCAATATTTTACCAGAATGCCATTTTTAGTTTATGTGTATAATGCATTTAAACTAATTTACTTCAAAAGATTTATTCTAAAGGTTAAGTCCAGGGGACCAATCATAATGTTTTATAGCTGTCAAAATTTACTATGTGAATCTCCCTTACAGGAACCTTGCTTCCCTCTCATGAAGAATAGCCTTTGTAATGGAATTTTGGCCAGGACATTGATGATTTATTTTTTTAAGTACTGTAACTGAAATAATACCAAATTATTCCACTTTTTTGTGTGCTGCTATCAAGGGTGCACTGATTCCTTGTCTTCCAGATTAAATCTTTTAAGTTTATGTTTTGCAAGAAGAGGCTGAGTATAATTGAAAATATTTTGAAGCTTATATTTTATGGAATATTTTATGTGTAATAATAACATCTAAAATGAGCAAAGGTAAAATTTATCCAGAAGGCCTTTTTGATTTTCTAATATTCTGTACCTGAAATATTACATAATGAATTGTTTGCTTTATACCACTTTTATCAGTAACATTTTGCTTCATTATATCTGTGATCTCAATGAAGACACAAACTTAATAACACCTGATACAGGTATTTGTTTTTACATTAAAGTGCGACAAAAGAACTGTAATAACAATTTAGAACAAAAGAAAAGAAAATGCTTAGTTGAACTTATGATACTATTTCCTTACCCTCGAGTTGAACAGAGTGATCATTTAACTACCAGAGGAGGTAGGATTGGGAAATTTAAGCCATGGGATGAAAATAAGGTACACCACATTCAAAGAGAGTTTTGAGATTGACCATTTTTTAACAGCTTCACTTCAACATGAACCAAATAGTAACATTTATACATGTGTGCTGCTTTGATTGGTACAATGGTTAAACTTTTCTTTTTTAAGTTTTCAAGTGTTTAATGTGTATGTTTGAAAGAAGGGGAAAAGAATATGCAAGCATGTTTAAAATGCGCAAAATTAAATAATATACAAATAATGAATGTATGAGTATGATAGTATGATAAATTTCATGAATTAAGAGATTGAACATTCTATTCAAGGAGGCGATGAATAATTTCATGAGTTGAAATGTTAAATGTTCTATTCAACGCGGCAAAGCCGAGTTGAATAGAACGTCCTATATTTCAACTCATGGAATTACTCATACTATTGCAGGAATGGAGAACATTCATTATTTGTTTTGTATTACACATTACTTCCTGTATATATAGAGATCTTGGTCAAAATTTAATTCAAGAAGAGGATAGGGCCTAATTGTGACCTAATACGTTAGAATACGTGCAGTCCTAGCCTATGCGAAAAAATAAGATTATGCTATACTTACATTCAAATATTCTTTAGAATTCTCCTGCGAGTCCTGCCATCATTTGTTTTAGTATAAATCAACAGTAAGTCCAATCCAACAGTGTGATATGTAGTTTGTTAAATGTGTGCTGTGGCGCTAATTGCAGTCACTATGGATTCGTGTTCGTCGTATGCTAGCTGTATGTTTATGTAGAACTCTGATTACGTACGATATGCAGTGTACGAACCCCAATGGTGCTAGAATTTATTGAGTCTCGTACGACATGCTCTTAGCTATGGCAATCGGGCAATAATCGCAGACTCATTGCCGTGGTTAGTATATACTAACCCACCACAGTGAGTTAGTACACTAACGCACGGTCGAATCATGCATGGCATGTTACCACTAATCTTCCAGTCAGATGAAGGAATTAATAAGATATTATCTATTGTACACTTAATAATTATGTTGGAATTGCTTTGACTATGTCATCATGTGAAGATACTACTGCCACAGTTTCGATAGTTTCACACAGTGTCTTGAAACATGTAACGGGCTGTACCACACTTACATTAAACAAGGCAAAGCCAATGCATATCCATAAAGATAGAGTCAGCATACATCTTCTGTACAAATAGACCTAGATGTTCAGGTGATAGTGGTATTAGTTTCCTTCTTCACGTGTGTGTACATTTTTTAAAAGTAATGGGATTTTGTGCAGGTGACGTTCATTAAATCGGGCTATATGTCAAGTAGGAGCTCTCTGGAGTTACAGTAACTGGGGTATTGGTCTAAAAGATGCAGGTCAGACACCAGGCTTATTTTGATTACTTACCGTGGAGTCAAGGACTCAAGTTCTGAAAACCTTAACGAGGTATCTTAAAGGGAAATATTGCGTTTAAAATGTACTGATATGGTATACAAAGAACATATCTATAATCATTAAACCATTCAATGCTCACTAATGTTAATTCATAAACACCTTTATTGATTTCCTGCATTCTGATTGGCTGAAAACCATTCGAGACCAGTCTGGAATCACCATTCGAGACTGCCCTTTGACAGTTAGGGGAATTACTTCAAGGTGAACTGAATATCAATTAGGGGATAAATGCGAGGGTGCCCTGGTCTCAAATGTGATTCGAGACCGACCTTGACGTCATCACAGAGGCCGAGCGGACCGAGGCCCATTCATAAACACTCAACATTCGAATGATGGGAATCGACAAAAACATTGAATTTTCGACAAAATTTAACAGATCACATTTTAATTCTCCCAGCTGTTTTAGGGCTCTATTATGACGCCCTAACAGTGATTGATATTCAATTCACCTTGAAGTAATTCTCCTAACTGTCAAAGGCCAGTCTCGAGTGGCGATTAGAGACTGGTCTCGAATGGTTTTCAGCCAATCAGAATGCAGGAAAACAAAGGTTTATGAATCACTGTTAGGACTGCACTTTGCACTATGCTTTGTCCATGATGGGTAAGAAAAGCAGCATAAATCACAATAATAGCTGGGTAAAGACAACACTAGAGCTAGCTCAGCCCTACACAAGTTTCCATAATGCCTAAAACCAGGTATTGTAAGCTAGTATTAAGACTGTATTAAGCCTTGGATCCCTGTAGGCTGTAGCTATAACCGTCAGAAAGCTTGAGGAAGCCATACTCGTACTTCATAGCCACGATCATCCCACGAATGAATGCTAGAAAACTATATTCTTCTTCTTACTGTGATACTGACATGACCCATTAAACTGAAAAGAGCACAGAAGCCAGGGGTTTATGGGTGAAAGCCGAAATTGGTCACCCTCAGACCTCAAAAATAAAGTTAATTTTATGGAAGTGCTTCACTTTCGGTTTACTAGAGTACTTAATGACTGTACTTAATCAACAAAAAGAATTGGAACATTTGCGTTGTTTTTGGTACAGAAAAGTTCAAAATGCAAAATGTAGTTCACCACGGACGGAATTTGGTAAATATTACCCAGCTAAAGATTACAGTGCTTGAAGTAAATTTTTTCCTGTACTTTGATGTCCACAACCAAAGGCATTTAACAGCATATTTTTTTTCTAAAATTCTTGGGCAAAAATGGGCAAAATCGGCTCCCAATTCCGTCCCTCGCGATTTTTGACACAAAAGTTTTGTTTTGTGAAGGAAAAATGGACAATTTGTATGTGAAAATCTCCAAAGTATCAAGTAAGTATGACCTTCACACCTATTGTGAACATGGAAGCAAAAAACAATTTTAAAGGAGTGTAATCAGTGACGGAACTTTTCGTGAGGGACGGAATTTAGTGCGAGGAACGGAATTTGGTTGGGGCAACTTTCATGTAGCATCAATGCCTGTTTGTGCGAGGGGCGGAATTTGATTTTTACATTTTCATTTATCCTAGTGTAATTATTGCTAAATCAGAAAATTTTAGTATTTGATTCAGTACAGAGACTGCAACATGTCTGAACAATACAATTTAAAGGTATCTAAGATTGAGCATGTTGCCATAGCAACAAATATTAGTAAGATGGATGGGATGAAAACATTTTGGGGATGTTTGACTCGTTTTCATCACATGTGAAAAGAATTCATGCTCATTTGTTCAAATGCCTTGCGAGATATGCTACATCTCCTCGTACCCCAAAATTTTATTTTCCCAATTCCAGTCTTCTTGTCACCACAATTTTTACAGGCAGCAGGTTGTATAGCAGGGTAAGGGGATTGGTTAAACTTTAGTTTATGCATACTGGAGTGTAGTAGGGTACAGATATTTTGCAATGGGGTTAAGAATGTTTGGTTCTGAAATTTCAAATTATGGTATTTAATTAAAGCCTTGCAGGGCAGTTGTTTATAACACTCTAAAGTGATTGCATGAATGTGGGAAATGCCCGTGACTCTAAAATAAATTACAGCATACATTTAATTTCAATCACATTTGCTCCAGCTTACCAAAGTTTTGCAGTAAGTACTGCACTTCTGTTGGGCAGTCCCATCTACAGGGTACCATGGAATGCCACTGGCCATGCAGCCCCCAGATCCCCAAATAAGAGGTGAAGGAATGAATGCTAGACACAAGGCTAGAAATAATGATACACTTGACATTCGGCTGCAATGAAACATGGACAACTTGGAGCAAGTACGGTATTCTGTGAAGAAGAAACAACACCACTATAGTGGTGTATCAAAAAACAGTGATACCCCATAGCTGATGGTACTGTTCAATAGTAGTGAAGAAAGCAGGGCTGATAGACTGACACATCTGGGTACCGTAAATGTTGTTTAATTTATTGCTCATATTGCACCCATGTACCTGTGCAGATGGGGGTAACATCTGGATTGGATAAGTATGTGGACTCAATGGTTCTTCCTTTTAAGGGGTAATCTGAAATACCGTAATTCAGATTTCTTAAGACATCTCAGGAAAGATTAAAGGATGTGATTACAATTGGTCAATCTCTTCCTGCCCCCACTCATCTAGTACTGTGCAGTAGAACCATAGGATGCAAGCTTCAAGTGTGTATACCCTCTAATCCCCCAGCCCCTCCCAACTACACTGTCCTTCCCCAAACTTATGTATGTCTCTGAACTGGCTTATAAAATATCTAATATTCATTTTTTGACTGAGAATTTAAGATAAATGGTAGTTTTGCGATAAAAATGAGGACATCGAACAAAAATTATCTTCATTAAATTAGCATGGACAAAAATTCCGTCCCTCGCACTTCTTTTTTTCCGAAAATTGCATGATACCTTATGTTAGAGCATTGAGATTTTTTAAACCACTTTTAGTCAGTATCACAAAGAGAATTGAACTTGGTATACATGTTGTACATTAATTTCAACTCCTACAAAATTTGGTAAAAATAATAGAAATGTTTGATAAACATGGACACCAAGGTTTTCCCATTCCGTCAACCCTCGCGCCAACTAACATTCGTTGCTATGGCAACAGGTAAATCTTAGATACCTTTAAATTACATAATTTTGTTGTTTGTTAGTCTCTTTATAAAATCAACCACTGAAATTTTATTACTCAAGAACAATGTAGCTAATACAGTGAAAAAACATGCTCCAAATTCCGTCCCTCGCACCGACGGCAGTTTTGGCTTTGGCCCTTATCTTGTTATGCACACAGTTACTAGCAGTACGGGGCTCTCGTAGTAATATTAGCTATGACATGCACAGCATTAGCAACGGCAAATACAGGTTATACTAGCTTAAGGTATCTAGGCCTAGTTCTCACGTACACTTTGTTCCGTGAAGTAGGCCTAAGCCATGGCTGTACAAATTATTTTCCGCAAGAGATCCCTGAGGGATCCTGCGTGTGCGTGCGTTACTGCAGTGAATGTCGCTACGTACGCGTATGCGCGTGTATGAACGTAACCATAGATATGGACTATGTCACAATTGAATAGCAATGCATGCTATGTAGCACACAGTAGTGTGAAAGGCCTAGTAACAAGATTTAAGCAGTTTGATAGAATGTCTTAAAAAAACAAAAGAGCTTTGCTTGTGAAAATCACAACTTTTGGATACTATGTGCACGTATTCTTACCAAGAGGATTTTAAACATATGAATGACCCGTAGAGGTCAATAACCTAGGAGTTTTGTGAATTTTATGAAGATCGAGACCAGCAAAATATTTTGACAATGCAGTACCCAATTTTGTGAACAGCGATGTTGCTGACCTAATATGGGAAGCCACAAAGCGACCCATATACTAGGTCAGCAGACTGCGGACTAAGGTTATACTGACTGCGCTAGGACCTAGGTTTTTACCTTTGAACCAATCCCGCAGGCTTCCGCTTGTATGATTTCTAAAGAGAAACTTCGTTACGTAATGAAATTTACAGGAGTATCCTAAGTTTGATTGGTACAACTCTGATTGAAAATTTCGAGAAAGTAATTTTGATTATTTATATTTTGGCGTTCAAGACGAAGTGATTAATGAGTGCCAACTGTCAATCTCAAAGAAGCATCTTGAATATTTTCAAGTGAGTTTCTGACATTTCTGTTCTTCGATACCTACCTCCAGTTAGTGAATTTCTGTAATTCATGTAATCCATTCTATCTCCTACAAACCAAGTCTCACGCCGGAGCCTGGGAATCACAACTCACGCCCTCTCGCTCAACTAACCCAATCACACGCTTTAGCTATATTTAGAGAGAAAAAATGGAGGGTCAGTTTTTGTTTTAGCTCAAACCAGCTCATAGCTGTTTGAGCTATTGTGATCCACCACCATTTCTCTGTCTGTCTGTCTATCTGTCTGTCTGTCTATCTATGTATCCATCTATCCATCCCCATCCATCCATCTAGTCAGTACACTCTCAAACGCTCAGTGTTTGATGGATTTTCGTGAAACTCAGACACGTTGGTCCTTGGCAGGTGGGCCTCATGTGACCACCAGGACGTTAAGGGCAAAGGTCATTTAGGGGTCATTGAAGGCCATTATAGAAAAACTTTTAAACTGATCTCTTCCTACCCAGAACACTTTATAATCCTGCAAGTGGCTGAGAATATTCCTCGGGTAGACTTGTTGTGAAGTTGTGAAGTTGTTCAAGGATTTCAGAGTTAATGTTGTTTGGGGTCAGGAGAGGTCAAAAGGTCCGTCTGCTAAATTTGTGCAAAAATTTGTTGCTTTTTGCACACTGTGCAATGGATCTCGACGAAACTTGGATAAATTGATGCTTGGACCATGGACCAGCTTCTGTGCTCCAATTTGTTAGGTGAAAGGGTCATTTTGGGGTTCATTTCGGGTCATTGTTTGAAAATACGCCAAATGTTCCTTTTTCTACAAATAGCAAAGTATCTTTCCGAAATTTGGTCACAAGAATCTTTTAGTGGTGGTGTGCATGAGTGTATAGGGTTTAAGACCCAAATTCATTTCGCGCTCTTTTGGGAGGAGGCTATTCATTTAAACTACATCGAATGTTGCTTCTCCAACAAATATCAATAGATTTTCTTTGAACCTTGTCATTGTAGTCTAAGTAGTGACTCTTGTTATGTGTGCGACAATTTGAGATCGCAAGTCATTTAAGGGTCATTTTGGGGTCATTCCTTCAAAGTACCCGTAGGGCTTTTTCACCCACAAATAACAGGGGATCTTTTTGAAACTTGGTCAGAGTAATCTTTGAGTAGTGATTCAGTTAAGTTGTGCAAGAGTTTTTCATTCGGGCTTATGTATGTTTGTCAGAAATAAGTTAAAACATTTTTGTTAATCATGGATACATTAGATTTACAAATGACAGTAGTGCTACATGATAAATTGCTTTAAGTTCTAATTGAAAGATAGATTGTTTGCGGGAATGATTCAGTAGGCATCATAATTCATCATCGTGTATGAGTTGTAATTGACAACACCCGTTCCTTGCCATGGTGGCGACTGTGTCCAAGTTCCTTGTGGCAGCAGAGAGCTAATACCAGATCATTTGCTTAATGATGTGTGTAAAGACCAGAAGCTACTGGACATTTAGATTGAGGAATTACTTGTGATTATAGAAGTAGTAGGCCTACTTCAATATAGTATTTCCATGTTGTGATTAAAAGGAAATTTAGAAGTTAGAAATAAGGATGGCACTGCTAAGGTCAGACAGTAATCTAAACAAGTTGATACACAAGAGGTATGTCCTCTGCTACTTATCAAGTAGGACTGGGTAATTTTATCTACCGTCAAAACATTGACACTTGTCACATTTCAACCTGTTGTTATGCATATATGTGAATAGATTAATATTGCTTTATGTCAATATTGTTCTCTTAATTATGTCTTCATTAGCTCACTGTAGTATTAAGTAGCATTATTTTACATTGACAAGTGGTATAATAAAGCTTTTAAAAAGCTTAGTTCTGTGTATTATTATCACTGAGGAAAAAGGGGGCACTTCCTTACCTTGCTTTTGAGAATGGGAGGGGGGACTTTATTTGTCCTTTGCATTTCAATGTTGGGAAAGAGTGTAGGCCCATTTGTTTTGGTCATGTGTGTTGCCTGCAGTCACACTATGCAGTGGTGTACCCAGTATTTTACTGGGGGGGGGGGGGGTGGTCCAATCCCAAATATTGCCGGGGAGGGACGTGTCCCCAAAATACCCTCATTTTTGCACTTTGCATGTGATATACAGTATGTCAGTATATATATGCAGAGGCGGCCCCACAGGGGGCATTGCCCCCTCCCCTATAATTTGGAAGAGAAGAGGATAGAGAAAGAAAAGAACAGACAAAAAGAAGAAAACGAGAAAACGAAAGAGAAGAAAGGAGGAAGTGAAAGAGAAAGAAGAGGAGGAGGGGTGGACTAGGCCTATATCTGATCCATACAATAATTCAGAGCTTCCAGGAGGCCCTATTTCGGTGTTTGCAAGGCCGAATAGAAGGTTGTAAAGTATCCAAAAGGGGGGGGGGGACCTCAGGAGGTTTGTTGACAACATCGCCTATCTTTCAGACAACAAAGACTTCTGTCCTCTTCACCCAACCAAAAATTAGAATTCATTAAATTATGAACATTTTCTAGGATACGAACAGTTCCAAAAATATTTTAAAAGACAGCACTATTTTGATGTAAGCGACCTTCAGTTCCCAAACATTTCCCAAAGGAGAGGGGGACTTTAGATCGCTCCCACAGGACAGCGACCACTCATCCCATGCTTTATCCCCCTATCAAAATACACTGGCGCCCCCTGTGTATAAGGGGGTATGACACAATGTCTCCACCCTCGTTCCACAACTGATCTCATACCGTCATAAAGATATTCCACAATATATAGTAAAAAATTGTCCAAATACAACTAGCTTTTTAGAATCTGGGACTTCCTTGTATTATGATCGCTGAAACCTCAATGCATCTATTTGCTTTGGAACTAGCAATTGATAGATCTTTTTAAAATTTGGTGTGACTATCACCTATTGCTGATACTCAAAAAGTTTCCGGAAATTTCCGAAACTTTCAATGAAAAGTTTCGGGAACTTTCAGTGAGTGGGAATTTATGGGAATTTTCAATTTCTTCCACAAATAGTAAAATATACCGTTTTGTTGAGAAAAACACAACACAGTTAATATTTATGCTAGTTGAAATGATTTTATGTGTCATTTGGCTCGATCAGGGCATCCATCTGACGTCCAAGATATGGTATTGCTTATAGCCAATGCACTAGGCCCTATGAAGAAAACATCTCTTGCCAACTAGGTGTAATTTTTTTCACAGTCTGAATCTGAAGTAAATATGAAGTAGAAGCACTAGACTGAGTGAAAATGTCCCTTGAAGCTAGTACAGACTGAAAAACACTAAATGAGGGAGTGTTTGAAAATGAACAATTCAGTTGAACATTATTTCACAGACTATTGACTACATAGATCAAAATATTGGTTATTATTGTTTTACGTTATTATAATCTCAAGAATTCAACTTGACAGTTTGACAAACACACGTACTATTCTAGCATGACCTTGACATTATAGTTTTCGTCAGCTTGAAACTTGGACATTTATACTTTGACCTTGATTTCCGAATCCAGCAGGGTAGTGACGCATTT
>WURT03000016.1:123698-133969 GCA_009936505.3 Holothuria glaberrima
GAAATATGAACTCAAAACTGTATTTTTCCAACACCTTAAGATAGCATTTTACCAGTGACTGAAGGAAATGGGATAACCATGGCATTATTGGGAATAAAACATATGCATCATCGAAACCTCAATGCATTTTTGCATTCTGGTTAAAAAGTAGTTAAACTGGCAGTATTTCTTACTTTATCTTTTAAAGAGTTCCATAGGGAAACTTCTAAGCTTCTTACTTGGGAATGAGCAAATTGAGTTCTGGTAAGGAGTTGAGATAAATTATCTTTACTCCTAGTTGAGTGAAAGTGGCTGTTTGTTTGAAAGAAATGGCTGAGGTCGATAGGCAGGAACTTTTGAAACTGTTTGTACAAAAAAATACCAAGATGATAGTTATAAAGGTAAGTAAATGTTTGCTTCAGATAAAATCATGAGAGGATCAACTTAAGTCTCTGGTCTTAAAATTATGTGATCAGAAATTATCGCTCCATTCTGGAGTTTTGATCTGATGTTGTTCTTAATATCAGATCATGTAAAAGATCATGTTTCTAATTTAAGTCAGATCTAGAACAGGCCCAGATGATTTTAGCATGAATGCTGATCTATGTAGTGATCTGTACCTCAGTAAACTAGTATGAAGCCATTGTTGCAGATATGTAGTTGGCATAGTAAGAGAGAAGCAGCAGTTGCATATTTTGTCATATATACAGTATTAAATAGAAGCCAAATTTCCCTCCAAATGCCAAAGTTTCTAAGGAAGGCGCTGCTCAGATTTCAGATTCTTAAACTCATATTTACCTGTGACCTAGTAAATAGAATACTTCTTGTTGTGGCTTAGGCTTTAGTAGTTCTAGACAGGCTCAAAGAATATACAGTAGTTAGACCTATGTATGCAGTGACCATCTAATACCTCAGTCACATTTCTTGAACTAAATTAAAGGTGTTTATTGCATTTGTGGCTTAGAAAGCAGTCATACAGTATTTATAAAACCAGTAAAGAGTAAACTTTATTAAGCAGACTTCAATATGGATAGCTTTATTTTCAAGAGATACCAAACTTCCAAATTTTTAGACGATGCAACTTACACCTCTTGTAATGTATAATATTTTGAAGAAGTAAGAGATTTTGGCAGAGTTTGTGGGTGAGGTGCAGTAAGCCCCCTATGCGGTTAAAAACTCACTTGTATTCCATGTTGTAGATCTCTATTGCTCCTGTACTCCTCTTTCTTATTGTTTGTGTTTGTTTTTTTGGTTGTAATGTTTTAGCGCTACGATCTCAATGAAGCAGCGCTTTATATATTATTATTATGTGTAAATGCAGTGAACTATTTATTGCAGGCATCACCTCTCGGTAGACTTCTTCTTTGTTCTAATTCCAACAAATCATTTCTGTTTGATTCAAGAAAGACCTTTCTCACTATAGCATTGTTTGAAAAAGGCCTGTTTAAAGGTTGATTTAACAGCAATCGCATGTATGGAAAGATAATCATACTGACAGAAATATTTTAAAACTCTGCACTTTCTTTCCTCAAAGGATATTGCATGTCACAATGCAGCAGAAGGTTTATTTGAGATATGGACAAGGAGACTGGTTTGGACAGGAACTATTGAGTTATTAGGTCAATTATAGACCAATTAAAAAGATTCCTACCACACTTGTCCACTTCCTCTCTTTGTGTTCAGAAGGGAGGGATACTTACAGTATATACTTCACTCACATAACTGAATAATAGTCAACCTTATTTCTGGCTTTATAAACTTTTCTTCACTTCCTAAATTTCTGTGGTACGTTTACATTTAAGGTTTCAAATAATAAAGTGAGATAAATTGAGATATTGAACTCAGGAGATTTACTCAACATTGTCATGATCTCAGTGGACAAAATTTCTGGGCATCATTATTCATGGCAAGCTAGAAAAACAAGCCCACAATTCTCTCCCCCTACTCAATCACCCCCAGGTCAGTGGTGACTCAGGAACTGTTTATGGTGAGATTTAGGCACAATATTGAAATGGGGGAGACGGGTTTTCGGTTGATTTTCAGAGAGTGAAACTTGTCAGTGTTGGTGATTTTTGAGTATGTGTAACTTGTCACAGTTTTGTTCCATTTATTTTGTTGGGGGTTGTAGCTTTATCTTTTGAAATGGTTGAGATACTCAGAGCATGGAAACTTCACATGATAACATATTTGTCATATGCACACAACTATCTGTGAATAAGTAGCTATTTGTAACTCTTCTTTAAAATGTTGTAACATTATTGTTTTATTATTATACTGGTGTAAAGAAAGGACATTTGTTGATTGAATTTATTGGAACACCATTTGCCCTTTTTTCAAGTGATAAAAAACTTGTTTTTTCTTTGATACAAGCAAACACATTGGGATATACTGTACATGTAATGGGGGGAGGTAAGTAGGGGGTAGAGATGTAATGGGGGGGGGAGGAGTGATTGTTGGGAGCTGCAATACAGGAGTGTATCAATATATTCCATTAGTCAGGTATGTGTCAATTCTGTTTCTCATTTTTGTATGTGCACTTCAGGTAAGAAGGTATCCAAGATAGTAGATACAAACTTATTTGAGTCTTATAAAAACAGTTTTCTTTAGGTTTGCTGATTTAAATTTTTCAGGAGAATGATGTAGAGTATATTTGCACAGCTATGGTAGCAAAAGAAACACATTTTAACTAGGGTGTAGTGGAAAGTATGATAGGATGAGGTATGGGCAGGCAGGTTGGGACTGGGGGGGGGGGTAGCATGAAACCTTGGTTTGGTGGTAAAATTACACATGATCCATTTGGCATTGCCAGCTTGGGGTAATACTCCATGATTGGAGGGTTGCTGAGTTCCCGCAAGGGAAAATCAGTCAAATCAAAACAAAAACAGAACAAGAAAAATACCTGTAATAACTGAAGTATAGTAGACAGACCATAACCTTCTTAGTACTGTACATGTAGGCCAGCATAAGGGTTCTTTCATAACTTTTGAGTTACGAGAAGACTGCCTTACTTTCCAAGTTGATTAGCAGTTTAATTATGGTTACTGAGGTTTAACCAGTTGTCCCCCAGTCCCAGAGTGCATCAAATTTTAAAAGTTAATTTTACAGGCTCTTGGAACATGTATATGTTACACAATATATCTGTTGTCAGTTGCTAAAGGCAGTGTCATAATGTTCTTGTGAATACATTTTGTCCATAACAGAGTGTGCAGCTGAAAGGATGGTTTCCTGCAAGCTTAGTGTCATGGTGTAGATGTTGATTACCCTAAAAATATTTCTACCTAGATACAATTATAGATAACTTTCAAATATTGATCAAGTTGAATAGCTAAGTAGGCCAGCAGCAGGCTGTTAGGGAGATTTGCATCTTGGATTGACAGCAGGTGCTGTATGTGACGATTGACAGACATTATCTGACATTGCGATCATATAAAAGATAAACAGGGTCTGTAGCTGTTGTCATGGGAACATTAAAATACCCAGCTATATAGCTGATGCTTTTACTCCAGGTATCTACAAAAGAATTGTACGTATAGCAAAGTTTGGCAGACATTTCCTCCTTGCATTTAGAAGTGCAGAGTGAATGGATGATGCAATGTTCCTGTATGTCAATGGAGGGCAACTATATTCAACATTAAGAAAGCAAAATTAATCTCAGACTCAGTTTTGCCGCAATGTTTGAACAATTGAAATTAGTTCCTACAAAGGAGGGATAGTACTGAAACTGTTCAAAAGTCAAATTTACGGCAGTTGTACAGGACTTGCCATACATCAAGTGTATTGTACGTTTCTCAGTATAGAAGTAGACTGTTGAATTCAAGGTCTAGTACAGTACACCAAAGGGGGCTTCTAGTGTGAAAAGTAGTATAGATCTATGCAGGAGAGTCTGATCATAGGTTTTCTCCCACAGGAACCCTCAAACCTAATCATGCAGTACTTTAATGTAGGGGTCCCTGACCCTCGGTCTAAAAGTGTAACATTCATGAACACTCTGTCTTACACTCAGTACACTTATTAACTACAAATGAAATTTTTGTGAAGTCTAGAATGAAACAGTACAGCATAGTTTGATCCCTGTGATTGGCCAAAAGAAAGTAATGTAACAATAAAAAATACGATGGTGATCATAGCTCAAACAAGCTCAAAGAGCTGTTTGAGCTATTGTGATCCGCCACCGTCCCTCTCTATCATGTCAGTCCACAATTGCCTTTAAAGCTTTCAGGCCCACATTCTTTGACGGATTCTAACAAAACTTGGACACATAGGTCTTTCAATATTAGGCTATGTGTCACGTTAAAAAAGTTGAGGTCAAAGGTCATTTAGGGGTCATGAAAGGCTGTTATGTGAATATCTTCAAAATGTAATTCCTTCCACAAATAGCAATGTTTGTTCATGAAAGTTGGTCATAATATTTCTTACATAGTGGTTCTTTAAAGTTAAAGGCAGAATTTTGCTCCAAGGTCATACAAAGTCGTTAGAGGTCAAAAGGTCAAAATATCTTTGATGTGGTATTGCTTTGCACTTGTGAGCCCGATATTTACCAAACGTGGTTAATTGACTTTTGAAGGGCTTCCAGCTGGGTGTAAAAATGTAGGTCAAAGGATCATCCAAGGGTCATTTGAGACCATAGTTGTTGATATTTTGAAATGCTATTTTCTCCTAGATGCATTACCAGATTATCTTCAAAATTGCTCAGAAGGACGACTGGCATGTGCAGATTACAAATTACTTCTCCAATTTTGGGTGAAGAATACTTCTGATACTTTTCTAATCAATTTTGTGCCATCCCTCTATTTTTACCAGTCTCACAAAATCAGTTTACTACCTATTTTTCTATATACTGCACTCCCTTTAAAACTGTCTGTGTACAAGCCGTCAATCCTGTGAGGTTGCTAAGGTTAGTTTAAAGGGAGCTGCTTAACCCTTTCGAAGCCAGCCTCAATTTTCCCATTGTGCCCTTTTCAGCCAGCTAGCTGAACACTGTTCTTGACAATATTTGCAATGTAACATAACTTTTTACTTAACTTAATTCGAAGTTGGTCTGAACCCGGAAAATTGTAGAATGTACATCCCTCTACCAGTTACCTTTGTTTAAAATACAATTCGGACAAACAAATTCAAAATGGCCACCGATTGCGTAAATTCGTGGAACTGGTCCCTGTACTGATGTATGATCTTCATCTACCCCGAGATCGCAAATTTTTCAATGGAAAAGTATCCAGACAAGTGACAGAGCCCCTGTTACGATCCAGAATGTTTGAGGACATACCATACAAATCAATTTCACCGTCTTTTTCCTTTGGGGCCACCTTCAGAACATCCTATGCTGATTAACATATACGCAGTGCTTATCCTGACTAATCTAAGGAGGCTGCTATTTTGTTTGCTCTGTATATCGCTACTAGTTCAAGTTATGAAAAAAATTCCCAGTGGCGCCACTCACACAAATTATAGGTAGAAGCTATTCAGAAGGTCACTCCGACTTCTGGGGGTTTTTTATAGATCGTTTGGTCCTTTTTAAGCGTGGTTGGTTGGATATGTAATAGTACGTAAGTGGCCGTGAACGGTACATTAACTTGATACGTACTATTACGTATCTGGCTGCGAAAGGGTTAATGGGTATATTCATTTGATATTTCCACTGTGTGTGCATTGTCAGAGCAAGGGGAAAGTCAAGAGGTCAAAATGCAGTACTTCACACAGTATTTGTACTATCTATCATGTCTGTCCACGATTGCTCAAAGCTAAAGTTGTTTGAGCTCTCGTGATCAGCCAAGGTCACTCTGTCATGTCTGTCCTCAATTGTTCAAAGTGCATCTCACCCTTTATGCCATGATGGATTTTATTGAAACTTGGATACAATGTTCCTGGGGTCATGGGCCTTCGGATTGTACAGGAAATTGGGGTCCAAGGTCCCATTTGAGCCCTATGAGCCATTTTATGAAAAACTGGCAAGTGTATCACCTCCTACATGCTTTGATGGATTTTCTTGAAACTTGGAAGCAAGGTTCCTTGGGTCATGGGCCATTCAGGTTGTACAGAAATTTTGGGTCCATGGTCCCATTTTGGCCCTGTGGGCCATTTTATGAAAATTGGCAAATGTATGTCCACATACATGCTTTGATGGATTGAAACTTGGATGCAATGTTTCTTGGGTCATGGGCCATTCAGGTTGTACAGGAATTTTGGGTCCATGGTCTCATATGGGCCCTTTGGACCATTTTATGAAAATTGGCAAATGTATGTCCACCTACACGCTTTGATGGATTGAAACTTGGATACAATGTTTCTTGGGTCATGGGCCATTTGGGGTATACAGGAATTTTGGGTCCAGGGTCCCATTTGGGTCCTAGGGGCCATTTTATGAAAATTGGCAAATGTATGTCCAACTACATGCTTTGATGGAATGAAACTTAGAACAATGTTCCTTGGGTCATGGGCCATTTGGGAGTGTACAGGAATTTCCAGTCCAGGGTCGTATTTAGGCCCTATGGGCCATTTTATGAAAAATTCATGGGTCATTCAGGTTGTACAGGAATTTGGGGTCCAGGGTCCCATTTGGGCTTTATGGCCCATTTTATGAAAAATGAGCAAAAAATTGTTCCAATATGACAACTACCTTTCTAGAAACTAGGCCTACCTTGTATTATGATCACTGACACCTCAATGCATCTATTGCTTTCAAACTAGCTTTTTAAAATTTATTCAGTTTGAGCTACTGCACCATTGGTGCTTTAGTATTAATAATTTTATCTTTAATATTATTGATCATAGCATTGGTCTATTGCATTGCCACATCAGTAACTAAAACTCAAAAAAGATGTAAAAATAGTAAAACCATTGACTGTCAACATAACTGACCAATCATAGTCACAACATAATAGGTAGATGCAATTTCACATACATCTAATAGCCCTGTATTTGTCTAGATATTCCCTTCATGCTTACAGGCCCATTTGCATGGCTACCTTTTGTTATTATCCATTGTATACATTGCTCTTCCAGAATTGTTTGTATTTACAAATTTTGTGAATTGTATTGTTAAGCATTAGTGTACTTCTTCTAGCCTAGATATCTGCCTAATCGATATGGAAGGTACTCGTTGTGCACTCTGTTCCCAATTCCGATGGGGGAAAGGCCGGGACCCACATTCCATTTCCTGGGCATGCAGAACTTGCACGCTACTCGACCTGTGCAAGTGATGCATTGGCTTCTCTGTGGATCATTGGCAGGAAATCGAATCCTGGATGCAGGTCTGCAGAGATAAGGTCCAATCACAGTTGCAGTCTTGGACAAAACTGTTGGGACACTTTGTCGTAGAAAGAGGGACTGTATGCTGTGAACAGGATGACTGTGGTCAACATCGTGAAGGGGAGCGGGGGTGTCCCCACGAGTTTTGTCCAAGATTGTGGATGCAATCCCAGGCCTGCTAGCCCTGGACTTTGAGACCTTCCACCTTCTGGGAATGGTCAGGAGGGCAAGAAAGGTAAGGCCCCAGCCAAAAAAGAGGGGAAGGTTTTAAAGGCCAGATCTGATAGGCCAAAGTAGAAGAAATTTGGGGTTGTTGCCATACTTGATGCTTTGGCCAAAAAGCTTTAGGCAGTAGCATTTGGAGTGATGAAGTTTGGCAGCCGGGAGGTTCAGGGTTCGATCCCCAGCCTGGAAAATAGTGCCACTACTGGGTGGTAGAATGGCGTACTCTAGTAACTGTAGATCCACAGAACTGTGCTGTCAGGGTTCTGCTCTTTGGTTTCACAGAGCCAAGAGACATGGTCAGATTTCTTCCCTTCTGCCTCCATGGACCCCACAGGTTCTCTGGCTCCATCCCTGGGCTAGGTTCCAGTAAGCCTCAGGAATTGTCTGTTACTGTTTCTGTAGTAGTAATATTACAGTGGGTACTGTATGCAAAGCAATAACAAATGAATTTGCTGCTATGGAGCTCTTGTAAAAGCAATGAATTTACAAAATCTTGGGGAACAGTTGTCTGGTGAATCTATTTTTCAGCTTTCTGTAGCTACTGATAAGACCAAAAAAAGTTGTCTTCTAGGGTGGCATCTCGGGGCATAAATGATCAGTTTGCCATGTTTATTTTCTCTTTGATGGCAGCTGTGTAAAATTTGTGATTAATCAAATGCATGATTTTCAAATGTTTGCATTTATGATAATTTGTTTGTAAAGACAACATCTGAGAAATGGATTGACTGTGACAAATATCCAACTTTGTGCCAATGGGATGGGCAGCAAAGCTAAACTTGATATCTCTCAGTATTGATCTTGAAAACTGATAGCAGACGTTAACTTTGCAGTACTAGTCAAGTGCGGAATGCTTTGCACTATGTTTCAGAAACCCTTATTAAATACTCATGAGAGGTGTTGAAGTCAATAATTTTAATGTGTTACTGAGCTTGTGAAACCCTTCAAAATTTAAGTCTGAGCCCATCTCAAATGTATCATGTAGTGTTGCTGTATAAAACTGTGATGCAGAACCCCTTTGTTCAGGCACATTCATGTAGTACTTTTTGTTTAGTCTGTATGGAAGGATTACATAAAACTGTCAAACTGCCATTTCTAAAATGAGTTTGACATAATGGTCTTAAATTTTGTGTGAGTATTGCAGGACATACTTCTTTTGTCAGAACCAAATTTTGCATTTCTGATTTTAGTCATTCATACATCCTACTGTTCATGAAGTACTGACAGTTTAATGAATTTTATATGTGGGGTAATTGCTTTTGGTTAGGTGTGGATCACACAGCATGACCTTTCTCATGTATTTCATATCGATAGTTCACGTTAATTTTTGATGAGCAATAGGGGCCAGTCCATAAATTACTGATGTTGATCTATTAAGACTGTTCTTGCATGTAGGTATTCCACATACAGAATCTCACAGTTATCAAGCTAATAGATTGTATTTTGGTTTTAAGTGGAAGTACTAAATCAGGATGATACCTTTTCATATATAGCTGTCATCAAGCTTGACATTCATCTTGTGTGTAGTTTGGCTAAATAATAGTTGAAAATTTATTGTTGTTCAGTAATATTTTGGTTATGTAACCTTGGCATTGAGTAATTGGGGTTTTTTTTTTCCAGATTCTTTTCAGAATGGGTGTAGTAAGATCCCACAGGCAAGCATAGATTAGTGTTACGTTACCCTTGTAGATTCTACAGTTCACATTTTATAATGGAATCTAATTTATTTTTGATGACATTTATGAAGCAAGTGTGAATCATTGAAATGCTACGCACACACATTTTTCGAGTTACATTGTAATTTGAGGGAGTGACAAGGGTCTTATCACCTCTTGAGGTGCCAGTGACCTCTTCCTACTCTCCCTACCCTGTCCTCATTCCCTCCTCATCTGAATTCCTGGTTATGATTATGTGAACATCAACACATACTCTACCTTCAATTGCAGATAGACCTTTATTCATGTGGTTACCATTCAGAATTTTTTTTTGGAACAAGCATTGCTTTCCTATTTCTTCTAGTTTCAGGTGATTACCCATTGTAGTAGCTGGCTTCATTTCTTGTGAATTCTCTTTTGTACAGGTATGCAGTTTTGTGTGTAAACATATGTGGACCTTTAAAACAATGAGTAGGCATACTGCTGTACTAGTGTACAGTAGAGGACTGAGCAATGGAGATTCCGTCCATCACACATTCCAATAGTGTGACAGCACTGTTGTGAATTTAATGAGGTCCAGGTACACTCCATACTATCTATCGTAGCAACATGCATGCCTGTATGAGGCATTGTGAAGGGTTCACATTTAACAACTACTTGTCATGTGAGTGAACCAGTATGTAGTACCTTTGTGATATACTAGTTGAGCTGTCATGTTATGAAGACATTCTGTGTTCTGAAGGTACCATGCCTTTCATTTTAATGACTCCAACTTTAAAATTATCATCTAAGCCTTCCAAAGTGTACACCAGCATGTGGTTTATTAAGTTTCCCTACAAAGCAGTTATAACAAACACAAACTAGGGGTAGACTCAGTATCTCTCTTTGAATTTGACTTTTTTTTTCATGACAGATGAGTTCAAGTCAATGGATCAGTTAATGCCAAAATCCAGTGAACAAGTAAATTCACTGGCAGCGTTGTGAGATACACATTTTAAATGACCAGAATGCCCCACACTTTGAGTTGAGGTTGAGATTAGTGGGAGGTGTACAGTGAGAGGAGTGGGGATGGGCATAAATTTGTCTCTTATGCCACATGAGGGAGGGAGGGAGGGAGAGAGGGAGGGAGAGAGAGAGGGAGGGAGAGAGGGAGAGAGAGAGAGAGGG
>WURT03000016.1:134069-146866 GCA_009936505.3 Holothuria glaberrima
ATCCTTAGTTCTGCCATTATGAAAACCTGCATCAAATAGGTTACCACTTTCTAATATTACAGATTCTCTGCCCACAAGGCAGAGGGACAGTTGAACATCCAAATCATGTTATTGTATATCTAATCGTGAACCTTTGGTCAACTGGTGGGATTCCTCCATTTGAATAATGGATCATGAATGTGATTGCATTTTGCACATGCAGGTATAAATGTTTTGGCGAAGTCTACATATTTGCCATTTGGTTATAGCCTTCTTGCTGCCACTTGACCTCATCGTGTGTCCACTGGCGAAAAATCAAGTGTGATTGAATTTTCCTGTGAAAACTTCAACTGATATGTGGTTCAGTCAAATGGGCAACTCATTACTGGTCTATTGTACACCTCTATCATTTGCCTACGGACAACCCACCCACTAGACCGGACCCAACTCCTTCTGTTGGCATCTACTAAGTGACATTTTCCTACTTGAAAGTACTAGCTATAAGTCCTCGTGCCTTGTTCTTACTACCCACCTTGTTCCCTGAACTATGCCAGAGCGTAGTTCCACTAAATTTTGAAAGGGGTGGCATTGTACCAGTGCTGTGGAATTGTTTGGGGCAGTGAGAAAGGTAAGGGGGGGGGGAGATTTCTGGAAACATGTTGAGACTGTAAATTTATATATTGTCTGAAATAAGTAAGGATACTAGAGGCCAAAAGACCCCTCTGTAGTGTTTCTGTTCAGTGTCCAAAGAAGTTTTCAAACTTTGACCCCAATTTCCCAACAGTTTTCCTTGGTGCCCTGCCTTTTCCTAGATTGAGTGCTGATTTCAATCCTATACAGCACTGAACCACATATCAGTTGAAGTTCTCACAGGAAAATTCAATCACACTTGATTTTGAAATTATTTTGCTGTTGTTTAATTTCAGAGAAGTTCACAGGGTCAAGGAGAACCATCTTCCCTATTCAGCATAACTACGAGAGGTGAGCTACAGTAGCTATAGAAATAATAACATAGTTCAGTACTGCCATAAAGAGTTGCAGGTAATAGCCTTCATTGGACTTTGGAGTACTGAAGCTTTTGTGAAATCAACTTTATGGCATCACTGAATTGTGTGTATTTCTAATGTTGAGATACATTGAAATAACTTTATGGTCTTTCAAGCACACTCTGACTACATTACCAATAATAACATGAGGAAGGAGTTTATTACTTGACTTGCATGAATGTCTAGCATTCCAAAAGTGCTCACTTTACACTTCAACCAAATCTGGTCAATTGCAGCTTAACCCAGATTCTGATCATACATTTGGCTAACTTTGTTTCTTTTGGCCAGAATTGGTTCATTTACTCAAATGTTTACCCGATTCCTGTTTGATGCCTGTTTTAGCAAGTTTTTTAGGGAGAACTGAGAGAGTTATTGCTTCTAGAAGTTGCTTTTCTGCTTCTTTCTATGTGTAAATATTCTTATAAATGAAGTCAAACTAGTTTGCACTGAATGGAATAAAAAATTCAAAGAACAAAATTCTTGCTAATATGGAAATATTCTCAGCATGGCACCCAGGCTCACAGCTAGAATTTTTAGGTGGGGAAGGGGGGGCATTATCATTTCCTGAAATAATGGTCTCTTACAGTAGTCAGTTTGCCAAATAGAGGTCATGTTATTCTGCACAGCAAGCACAGGTCCTTGACTGTACGGTAGGTCTCATGTAAAACAATATTGAAAGCTATGTTTTTCTTTCTCTTTCAGATTATGGGGCTGAAAATGAACAAGTGGAAACCTTGGAGGAACTGGTCTCATCTCCATTCTCTCCTTACTCTGTTGATTACACTTGGAGCAAAGAGGCAAAACAGCTGAGAGAGACAGCTGTTAAAAGTCCATGGCTCATATCAAAAGATTTTATTCTCAATCATTTTGAGTCTCTGAGAATTGTGGACAAAAGTGTGAGTATCAGTAATCAATTTTGGGTTATTTTTGTTTTCTTACAGTGGAATACTTATTTTGAAAATTGTACAAATGAGAAAGAACTTGAAGCATTAAATTTCATTTCTTTTCAAATTTTAACCAAAGGTAAATGGTGTGGATAAAGCCATGCTACAGTTTCCATCTTTAAAGGAATTGACCCTAAGTGCCAACTTACTGACTTCACTGGACAGCAAATATTTACCAAGAAGTTTGAAGGTTAGTTCCAGAAAGTTTTGTAAGACATATCATTAATATCCTCATGCCATTTTTGTGGCTCTCACCACTTTGTTCTAATAGGAAAAAATATATATTTTGACAGTTCATTGTAGATACTGCTTTTTCCACTATTGGTTCTTGTAAATGTCACAGTAATGAATTTCTCATAACCCCTAAAAAAGCAAGTTACAATTTTCACAGCTGCTCTTTAATCCCTTCAGCGACACAAGATATCTCTCTCATTTGTCTGTAATGTACTCTCATACACTGTCATATGGCTCTGCCTTTTCATATGTACCTTTTCTCCCTCTAAGGCAGATGTCCATTATTACTGGAATATGAATTAATATAAAACTTTTCAATTTCTTCAGGTGTTGGAACTTGTTGCTAATCAAATCAGCGACCTGGAACCTCTTTGTAATCAGCCACCAAAACTACATCACCTCGGCCTTAGTCATAACAGAATATCAGCTGTACATGATTACATTACAGGAGAACACTGGTTTGTTCTTTTATGTTGGTACTGTTTTTCGTGGAGGTAGCAGAAGTAATTTTCAAGTGAAAATACAGTGGTGTATGTAGTAGGGGAGTGGTGCTGCTAAGGCGGTACAAGTCCTCCCCAAACAACAGTCGCTTTCCCCAGGTGTCTCCTCTGGAAACATTCAAAACTGAAACAATATACAATGACAGATACTGAACCACCTCCTTCCCTTTCATATGGTGGGTAATCCCTGTAAACAATTTTGTGCTGCTACACTGTGATGACAATTCAAATTTGATTACAACTGTTGACTTGGTTAGCTACCTAACATGAAGTTGTGATTTTGATAGCTTTCATATCCTCATTCTGTTCCTAGCATTACTAGTTCCTAGTATCACTGTCAAAACTGTGAAACTTAGCATTAAACATTTGAATATTAGCAGGTGTGATCAAGCTTACCAGCAAGTGAAAGCATCTATCCTCATCGATACTCATTAAAGGGGGTGTGTTGGGGGAGGGGGGAAGATGGGTGGGGAGGATTAGCATGGCATGTACATTTTTCATTTCAATCATATTTCTCTGTTAATTTCCAGGCCCACATTACTATCCCTTGACCTGAGTTACAACAACCTGACAGATTTAAAAGATATCATACAGAAACTCCTCACATTGCCCAAACTTAGAAATCTTGCGCTAATTGGCAACCCTTTGGCAGTGAGTACTGTAAACTAAGTTTTGAACCCACTCTTTTATGAAGTATGATGATTTTATAATTTACTGAGATTAAGTGTTCATTCCAACATGTCTTTCCATTCTGCAAGTAGTAACCACAATGGATATCTTGCTGGGGTGGGGGTAGGCCCAAGCTTACTTTAGACTTACAAAATATAAATGCATAGAAAAGCAGCTATCTCTTTTCTTTGTGATGTGTTTGTTATGGAGCCTGCATCATGTAACTTAAGAAGTTAAACTAGTACTGCAACTTGCTTGGCAGTTCCATTTGTAAAGCATAATTTAAGGGGGAGGATTTTATTTTTACAGTAGCCTCATGTTGTGGAATTAACTTCCTGTCAAAGTCACATAGTCTGCTTTTTTGTGATTTCCAAGGTTGATTTGAAAATCTGTCTCCTTAATTTGGCTATTTCTCAAGTTTTTTGTAAAAGGCAACTGAACACACAACAGTGTGCTAGTTTAAAGTAGTAATCACAATAATAACAACAATGTGGATATGCAAAACATGTAGGTAAATGTGGCAGAGATTTTTCTTTACCGACACACACAAGCCAGACATCTGCTTGAGAGTGGACTAGGACTAATCCAGAACTGAAGAGGGAGTGGAGAAAACCACTAAGGCTTCACTGTCTTGATTGAGTGCATGTGGAGCCTTTTGCAGGAATCTGATGACCATTCTAGTCCCCTTGTGTTCTGAAAATATTTCAGGAGAGGGGAAGGGGAAGGGTTCAGCAATTGCATTCTCCCTCCCTCCTCCCTGGATCTACCACTGGTGAGATATTCATGTTTTCACCTAGGACCTCATATTATATAGGATTAACCAATCCATAATGTAAGTTAAAACCATCTCCAAAATTTGACTGTGCTGTTCACTTTCAGAGTGTGTATCACCTGCAGAAATATTTTTAAGGTTAATACCAGATTAAAAGATTGCATTTTCTTTGAAAATGACACATTTTCTTGCATTTCAGTTCATTCCAGGCTACAGAGGATTTACAATAGATAGTTTACGTAGTTTAACTATCCTAGATGATACACAAATATCAGCTGATGAGAAATACCGCTTTAAAGGATTAGCTAGGAGAAGGGGTAAGTGACCTGAATTATGATGTCTAGCTTCAAGCTAAGATGATATTTTTGACTCTGTTGTGCTTAGCTGTACATTGCCAAGACTAACTTGTATTACACAACTGAATGGCCATTGTTCGACTTGAGGGAACTCTCACAGCACTGCACAATGGGCCTTTCGCTGCCCACAGATTAAAATGCGTTGCAACGGAATGCAGAGAAAAGCATAAGAGAATTTCAGTGGCATCCCTTATGGAAATACAAGAATTTGTGAATAAACTAGTGGTTTCTATGCATCTCAGAGAAAGGAAATAAACTTACATATCAATATTACTTAAGTGCAGCATTCTGTTTTCTGGGACATCCCTCCCCCCTCCTTCACACCCCTTTTGGAAATTAGTTCCAGTAGAACGTACTGAAGTGAAGTAGCAGCATTCTGTTTTCTGGGATTATAAAACCTCATAGCCAGAAACTTTCACTCCTCTTTTCTTGTAAGTTGAGCAAAGGGCATATTTTCAAAAATTGCACCACAGCTTCAAAATCCATCTTAGTTAACATTAGTAAGAAAGAATAATGGGTGGGGGGGGGACAAGTTTTGTTCATACAAAATTTGGTAAGGGAGGTATTGTTATTATACTAGGGGAAGATGACTTTATTACTTGATTACAGAAAAGTCTTTTACCACTACATTTTATCAACCATTTTCCAAACACATGGTTCCCATACACAAACAAACATACATGTGTACAAGCATAAAAATAAGCATACAAGTACATATGAGTATAATCCTACATTTATGAACATATCGTTGCAAACAGTCTCTTTTCCCCCCTCCCCCCTTTCAACATGTTTAACTCAAGCAACCACCCTTGGATATTACGAATCAGTTGTATTATCAAATATGGTCATACCTGTGTTGTGTCTTAAATCAGCAATGTATAAGACATTTGTTTTTAACAGATTTTGTTCGTGATGAAGCACAGTTCGTTGTGAAAATCCAAACAGTAACAGGGATCCCCAAACCACCTGAACTAGATGTAAGTAATCTGTTTTGAAATAATGATGGTAAAATTTATCATAAGAAACTTGAAAAAATGATTTTGAATTTTCAATAGTATATTGCATTTTCCATAAACTTGAAGAAATTAAAGCTATTTTGAACAATTGATATTCTTTAAAACTTTCTTATTACAATTGGTGATGGGATATTTCTGCCAATAGATAACAGAGGAGGTGCCAGAATACCCCATAACCAACAGATACTACTATGTGGAGTTCATGTTCTTAGAGGATTTTGCTTCAAAGGAAAGCAAAAGCTTGGAAGAAGGGGAAAAAGATGAAGGCAAGGAAGAGGCAGAGAAAAAGGAAGATGAGCAAGAGGTAAGAGGATGGAGCTATACATGATGATGTCACTTAGTTTGTGTACTTGACAATTGTTAGTGGAAGATTAAGGGGCCAATTATTTTCCTAATTTATGAAACATTTTTATGTCTGAACTCTCATTGTTGGTGTTCTTTACAGTTGAAATCATTGTCTTACAACTTTCCTGTAAATTACTGTCTCATCAAGCATGCCTTGAAAAAAAGAAGAAAAGGAAAACACTAAACACCAGCAAGACAGCATTTGTTGAGACACTGGGATTAATAGCATGCCAGTGTGGCTGAAAATTAAATTATGCATCATGTAAGTAAGTTGTCAAACATGTAATAAATGTCTGTAGTAAAACCCTGTTTTGGGGCCATATCTATAAAATTAGTGACAGTGCTGTTTCTTCAGTTTTTTTATGTTGTTTTTTTTTCTTTTGCAAGATAACATCAGAAAATAAGGAGGGCAAGGTTGATGATACTTCAACCCATGAAAACGAAAAGATGAATACAGATGCACAGTCTAATGGCAGTGGTGAGTTAGTGATGTTGATTTGTCAGTACCTGTGGCAGTACAGGGGTCTTAAAAATAGGGCATTAGGGGCAGAAGAAGTCATGGTAGGGGTGGGGGAGGGAATAAGAGGGGATAGCTAATATCATCATGATTGGGGAAGATGGCATGGAGAAGATATAAGATTTCAAGAACAAATAGCCTCACTCAATAGGGATTCACACATCAGCATAGTGACTTGTAGCCTTGCTAATAAAATTGTGGAGCGAAAATGTAAGATGTCAATTGCCCTTTGAGAAAGTTGGTAGTCTGGCCTCTTCTGATAGGCTGCTTAACCCTTTCTCCCACATGATCTCTTTACCAACTGGATATCTATTCCCGTGTCTTCAACTGATGCTAAGTTATTTTACAAAATTTTTGCAACTGTTATTTCTGTTTGCAAAGTATTGTCTGAGCTGCAGGAAAATTGTTTTTCATGACAGGTGTTACCCATCAGAGTTGAAGAGAATTATTAATTCTTTCATTTTTTCATTCTTTTCATCTTTTATAATTTTTCTTACTGCTTTACTTTTGTAATATTTATGGTTAAGTTTTGTTTATTTACTTATTTATTTACTTGTCTGTTTTATATCTCCTTTTTGAAATTTTTATTCTTATAAGTTGTATTGTTTTATGTATTAACTTTTGTGTATGTAGATAAACTTTTGCTGTATATATTACCCTATCATCTTAATATTCTTAACTTCTATACTAATTATTCTTCCTATGAATGTATTTTATTACTCCTATTTGTAAATGTTTTACATTTATACTGGAATGAATAAATGAAATAAAAATGTGCTGATCATAGTTTGAGTGGTGGTGGGACGAAAAATGCAAATCTGCTTGCTTTGATATAATATGCAAATTTATCATATTTTTATACTTCATTTGTTTACTTTGCTGTTAGGTAAGCAACCCTCCTTGCAAGTTAGCTTTGTGATTCTAATGATACATAATTTGAAAACCAATCCCAGTGTTAAGTTTTTGAAATAAAGGCAAACCCTCAAATGGATGGCCAAAGCAATCTCTATTGGGGATCAGCTTATTAATTCAGGTACTAAGTGCATAATTTTTGTTGGAAAAAGTACTGGATGTATATGGGCATTATTTACCACTGTCATAGGTGTATAACACCTGTTGCAAGCATTGAACTCCACCTTGTATAAAAAACATCTACTACATATGGACATTCTGACAATTCTGGAAATGAGGAAAAGTAAATCTTTTTTTTTTTGTATTTATGATTTCAGTTCTTTTTTTTATTTTTAGTTCCAGTGGGTACATTTTTTACAGCCCTGGAATCCCAGGCTCCATCAGTTATACCCCCAGAGGATGAGGGAGAAGAAGAAAGTTTACCAGCCCCCACCCCAGAACTAAAGCTAAGGTCATATAGGTAAGCAGTAGCTATCATGATTGTTTAGTTCTGGATGGGGAGCATTCAGTCCATGAGTAGCAAGGCCTCAAACAGTCATCAATAAATCTCATTCTGTCATGGAATGTCATAGGAATGTATGTAGTCTTGCACAAGTCACACAAAATGATGAATATTATTTTTTTGTGGCTGATTAAAATGAAGCTGGGTTATTGTTTTACAGTATTTGCTCATATTGCAGGTAATAAAAGGGAATAGATGTGATAGTTTTAAGATGAGGTGGAAAGAATCTAGTTGATGATATTCACATGGCTTGCATTATTTTCAGAATGATGAATAGGCAGTTTGTTGTAAATAGATTCTTCGAGAGTAAAGGGTAGAAGAATCGGAATCAGAAATAATAAGTTTGTCATAGAAAAGTCACAGCATTCAACTTTTAGATTTCTGTACAAAGCCTGAATTAGTAGGTTGCATGAATACCTTCACTCATTGCCAAGAAAACGGGTGTGGAGTGGATTGGAGGGTAGGGTAGCAGGTCAGTTACTCTCTTGTAGAAATATTGTGGTTCTTTTGAGTCAAAATTAATTTGAAGGGTGAGCTTTGAGCACCCCAAAATGCCACAAATTCTGTTTTGACAGGTACGGTGGTTGGAGTATGTTATAATATGATTACAGAGGTCCTGATCTATGTGGTTACAATTATTGAGTCCTCACCATGTTGTGAATCAGCTTGTGTATTTAATCATATAAGCAGGGGTTCCGCTAGAAACTCAAAAAGTCCGGGGGGGGGGGAATTATTACTGCGCACCCTTGATTCCAGACTGATGCTG
This sequence comes from Holothuria glaberrima, assembly GCA_009936505.3. Lineage (NCBI taxonomy): Eukaryota > Metazoa > Echinodermata > Holothuroidea > Aspidochirotida > Holothuriidae > Holothuria > Holothuria glaberrima. The sequence continues at coordinate 142,628 of WURT03000016.1, forward strand.
TCTTTCGCCAAAGTTACAAGTGGGTTCAGGGGGACAAAAGCTTGCTTCAAGGCCCCTGTAAGGTGCAAATTGAAGGGTTTTAAAGGCCATTTATTTATGTAAGTTCAAACATTATTGCAAAAGTGTCCTCTTCTTAAGTTAAATAGAAACTATGATATTGACAATTGAATATATTTTTATGGAAGTGAAAAGGGGGGGGATTTTGCCCCCCTCCAGGAGGCACCTTCTGGAATGGGGGGACAATCCCCTCCTTTTCTTCCCTTGATGGAAACCCTGGTAAGCGTTAATTGAATTGCCCAGCCCTATCACTCTGTATTGACTGCACTATAAAAATGTTTTCCACACCCCATCATTCTATTTTCTAAGAGGGCTATGACATGTTACCACCCTAGTCAGTATGGTCATTACAGTTGCAGTGGACCCTAAATATTGATTTCATTGGAAGATGATTTTGTCAGTCATGTTGTCAAGTTTGCTTATTCATTGAACTGTACACCCATAGGCAGAACTAGGATATAATAGTCACAAATTAGCAAATTAAAAATAAAAATCAAAGCCGGAAGTAAACCAGTGGACTATTAAAAGGGTGGCCATTAATTCATTAACCCTTTCACAGCCAGATACGTAATAGTACGTATCAAGTTAATGTACCGTTCACAGCCACTTACGTAATATTATGTATCCAACCTACCATGCTTAAAAAGGACCAAACGAGCAATAAAAATACCCCCAGAAATCGGTATGACCTTCTGAATAGCTTCTACGCATAATTTGCTTGGGTGGCGCAATTGGAATTTTTTCCATAACTTGAACTAGTAATGATTTACAGAGCAAACAACATGGGGGCCTCCTTGGATTAATCAGAATCAGCAGTGCATATATTTTAATCAGCGTAGGGAGTTCTAAAGGTAGCCCTGAAGAAAAAAGACGGTGAAATTGAATCGTATGGTATGTCCTCGAACATTCTGGATCGAATTTGGGGCTCTGTCACTTGTCTGGATTATTTTCCATTGCAAAATTTTTGATCTCGGGGTAGATGAAGACCATTCATCAGAACAGGGACCAGTTCCGCAAATTAAGGCAATCGGTGGCCATTTTGAATTTGTTTGACCGAATTTCATTTTAAACAATGGTAACTGGCGGAAGAATATACATTCTACAATTTCCATGTTCAGACCAACTTCGAATTCAGTTAAGGTAAAAAGTTATGTTACACTGCAAATATTTTCAAGAACAGTGTTCAGCTAGCTGGCTGAAAAGGGCACAATAAGAAAATTGAGGCTGGCTGCTAAAGGGTTAAATTGTGCACCCTTGGCAACAGTAGGATGTAACAATGGACCAATGATGGGTTGGCCACTAATTCATTAAACAGAGCACACATAGGTAAAACTAGGATATAGCAGTCAGTGAATCATTTCTAGGGTGACCATGTAGTCATGTCATGTGGCTGCCATAAATTGTGGTGAAAAATTACAATAAACCAACTATCCCTTTTTTTGTACTTTGAGGTGGATGCTTTCATAAAATATAGCATTTTTGTCATATTTGTACATTGCTTTCAACAGAACTCAGGGTGTACAGTGGACTGAGGAATCAGCAGGAACCCTCGAGATGGCTTTCAATCAAGAACTTATCATTGACGATCTACCAGCTTTGAAGCAGTGTTTAAGACAGGGATTTCAACTTGCTGTAAAAGAAGATAAGGTTAGGAGTTTAACTGATTAGATCATATCGCTCTCTTTTGTGTACCAATGTTTTGTAACTTTCTCCTTACTGCTGGTGTTAGATTAAGATGGCCGATTTACATTATGATCCATTATACTGTATAGCAAATGATATTCTGCAATACTCATGAAGAGTAGTTCTTTCATCACCCCAAAATACAGTTTGCAATACCAGGGTACTTGAAATCATTATTGGTAGTTGGACTTTGACATTTTCATATCAGTGAAATGTTAGATGTACAGTAACCATAGCCTTTATGACTTCACATTGAGAAGGGAACTTAGCAGAATATGGACTGCAGCAATGTAAGAATGTGTGAATAGGCCTAGGTATTTCTCTTGGTGGTGTAACTTTTATTTCTTAATCGGAGAAGGCACTAGAAAAAAACCTTGTTGGGATGATTTTACCTTTGTGGGAAAAGGAAATTGGGCCTTTCAATAATCTCGACCCATTCGTATATGAAAAGGTTGTTGTGGAATAATTGTGTCATCATCTCAGTTTAAGTGTGGTCAAGGAAACAAGATAAGATTTTTTACAAATTTCTCAAGAAGCTGTTATCCTTATAATTCCTAGATTTTGTCATACCCTCCTGAAGAAACTGATGACCGTCAAAGCCAGGCCAGCCAGAAGAAAGGTGGCAAAGATAAAGGGGACAAGAAGGAAAAACCCAAAGATGCAAAGGTATTGCTAACTCTGGGGTAGAGGAGAAGAACAGTCAGGGAGAGAGGAAAAGTAGTTTAGTAGGGAAACAGACTAAATGTTTGTTCCCGATATTTGCATTAAGATTTTATGAAGTAAATTTTTTCGAATTGTGGTTGTCTATGTTTTGGGTTCACAAGTATAAGTACACTAGCAATGGCATGACATGGAAACTTTTCTTGTACTTATGAATCACCTAACATATAACAGTTAGGCACAATATGTAACTTTCCAAATTTGGCAAGATAAATGTAAAACACCTTCTCCTTTAAAATGCAAGGAAAGAGTAATACATGCAGGTAAATATTATTCAAAAGAGGAATACCTGCATTGATTTTGCTTCATGACACTGTACCATTAAAGCCAACTGAAATAATCCTGTGCTACAGCAAGCTGTTACATACTATTGTGTCATAAGTCTGTGTTAGGGGGAAAATTATCAGTACTTGTCACAGTTTTTTTCTTAAGAAGGCATTTAACTGCTTTTTAGTACTTTAATTAGTATTAGTATTATATTATGTTGAACTGCCACAATTAATCTTTGTCTTAGTATAGAAGTCTAAACCTTATAAGTTACTAAATGAATTTGTATCATGCTGTGGTTATCTTAGTTGAAATTTAATTTGAAAATGACAGCTAGAGCAATTCAGTTATTGTTGATCTGTTAGGGTGATAAAGGAGGGAAGAAAAAGAAGAAAGAGCCAGAGATAGAACTAGTCCACTCTCCTCCTGAAGTATCTGTGCTGGGAACATACACACTGGACCTAGAGGAGTTCATCAATGGTAAACATATAACACAAGAGATTTGTACTTGTCATGTCACAGAGAAAGAAACACCAGAAGAGGAAGTATCAGACAAAACAGAAGATAAAAAGGTCAGACTTTTTGAATTTTAATAAAAAAAATGAAGGCAGCTGCTTATAGATAAGTTTACCCTAGAAAGCCTTATAGAGTCAGACACATTTAATATGTAAAGCCTGTAACCTACACTTTTTCATTTGATGTGATATTCCACTCCAGTCCCTTATTTGAAAGCTGTGTACTTTTTGGTTTTGATGAAAAGAGAAACCTATGCGGTCATGATGGCGTGTGTACGTATGTGCGTGTGCACTCACAAACATGTCCTTAGCGGGTACCGAGGCAGCAGGCTCAAGCTATGCTCTCGCATGTCTTTCCTAGCTCACACGCGGCTCGAAACTGGAGTAGCTACCCGAAAATTCGGCCACTGCAATGAGGAGTCACGCACAGCTGCACGTGCCTGCCTTGCAGCGCAGCCCGCCCTCAAGCACGTAGCTCACCTCGAATACTTCACGGGCAGCGTCGCTGCTTTGCAATTTCCTTGCATTCCCTACCAGGTCCTTTCACCCCGTAAGGCATTGGATGTACGTATGTGTGTGTGTGTATGTATGGGTGTATGTGTGTATGTGTGTGTGTGTTTGTGACACTTCTTGTTTACACAATATCTCAAGAAGGGAAACTTGGAACATCCTCAAACTTTGTAGGTAGATGCCCTATATTGAGATGAAGAACCTATTGTTTTTGGTGGAGATCAAAGGTCATCTGGGGTCACCAGATGTCAAACCCTGAAAATCTTGTTTACACGATATCTCAAGGTAGAAAGCTTGGATAAATTTCATACTTGGTATGTGGATGCATTATGGTGAGAAGAACCCTATCTTTTTTTGGTGGAGGTCAAAGGTCATCTGGGGTCACTGGGGGTCAAACTGAAAATCTTGTTTACACGATATCTCAAGGTGGGAAGCTTGGATTAATTTCATACTCAGCATATGGATGTGTTATGGTAAGAAGAAGAAC